>MKEJ01029542.1:0-26315 GCA_001753735.1 Embelia ribes
CCGCGATCCAGGTAACCTTGGTCTGATGTACACAACCTTACTCCTATTTCCAAAGAGGTTTTCAACGGGATGAGCCCATGACCCATAAGTTGCAATGGGGACGTGCATGACCCTAACTTATAAAAATTAAAGTTAGTGCTTTAAATATCACTAATTGCAAATTCAGAAAAGACTGAACTTGGAGCAATTATGATAATCAGATGCTATGTAAATATCAAACCATCTCTATAAGAAAACAATTTCCTTTTTAGAAAAAACTTATTATACAATTTTATTTTTCCATCATCTCCTTTCTCTTTTACTGGGATTGTTTTGAGCTGGTAGCTTGTTCCTATACGTAATGCGCCTCCATTCACTATAACATCCCTACATGTTGGTTTCCCTTGTAGATGCTAATGGTAGTGAATCCGTCGCAAGCATCTCGAATTCGAAGACAACAACTCAGGCTAACCCGACAAATGGAAGTGAAACTGTATCAAGCACCTTAAATTCAGAGGCAACTGCTCAGGATAACTCGACGAATGCCTCTAATATAAAGACTCAAGTGCAAAATAACGTCACCCAAGTAGAACCTGCTATTAAGTTGCTCGCAACTGCTGAAAATGGTACTTTGGACTCTGGATCAGCAAAAACTAGCAATGCTGAGAATGGGACTAACAGTGGAAGAAGGCTTCTTCAAGACGATGCTTCCAAAGAAACTAAGGAGGGTGATACAGATCATGTTGCAACCGTGGAGAATGATGAAGGTTTAGAGGCAGAAGCTGATTCATCTTTTGATTTATTTCGAGATGATGATCAGCTGGCTGATGAGTACAATTATGATTATGATGATTATGTGGATGAAACCATGTGGGGAGATGAGGAGTGGACTGAAGCAGAACATGAAAAAATAGAAAATTATGTGAATGTTGACTCCCACATCCTGGGTACACCTGTAAGTTTTGAGCAGTTGATTTTCTTTTTTCTACTAAAATTCTTGTTGAAGTGATTTTGTGGCTTCAATATGAATTCCATGATAAATTTCTCAGGTTATAGCAGACATTGACAATGATGGTGTATCGGAAATGGTTGTTGCCGTGTCTTACTTCTTTGATCACGAGTGAGTTCCCTTTTAAATATTTGTTTTGGCATGCTTTCCTTTATTTGAATTCCCACTGATTCAATTTTATAATCATTTGCTGTAAGGTGCCTAAACAATACTTAGTTTTGCCTTTATGTTTGTGTAAGTGGTAAAAATTTTGGCTTTACTTATCATGTATCTGGAACTCTCTTTTGGAATTTGTGATCGTTTTTAACACAATACGAACAAAGGGGTACGTTTTAAAAGAAACGAACAAAAGAAACTTGGGATTCAATACCCAAACCAAAAGCGATCCAACGCTTTTTTAATCAATTCTCATAAACTCAACTCTAGCAAAATACAAAGCACAATGGTCCTTTGTATAAGACATAAAGAAACCCTAATGAGCTGATCCCATAATGGGCTTGGCCTACTATTGTAAAGAAACACTTTATGAAAACCTAATAATATTCTCCTAACAAAATTAAATATTAACATTAACTAAAACTAAATATACTATTTTCTACTCTAAATTATTCTCCCCCGATTGAAAAAAGTTCGACCTCGAATTTTAAGTCATTAAATAAAGCGAGGAGTTGAATCATCCACCAAATATTAGCATAAATACGTAGGCGTTCAACGATCTTGATGAACTTCATACGCAAACACGATATCACCGAACTTGAATTTGACCTTTGGATTATACCACGATGCTCGCAACTTCTTTCGTCAACCTGAATAATCCCACAACATACCACTTGATATAGCCACCCCCGGTTTATCAACGCACAAGTTAACGAAATTATCCAATAGCCAAAAGGATCAACATAGTTAACCCAAGATTTGAAGTGCATCTTGCTAACTTTTTTTTTATTCATACACCAATCTCCTTCAATAGCACCATCTTTTAGCATCAAGTAAGTGAGATCAAATTTTTTCCAAAACCAATAAATAAGGATCAATGAAATTTGAAGGAGCTTTTGAGAAATTATTACCATCAATTGTTTTATCATGAATGGAAATAGGTCTCAAAGGTTTTTTTTCCGCTTGCTTCCAATTCATTTTTTTCCTCATCTTTTCCTTCAAGGGAAAACATTTGGTTAGGGGCAATATTTTCTTTTTTCCCTTCTCTTTTGGACACGGCGGAAATTTTTATCTCCCGGAGTATACATAGTTTTAAGTCCATCAAAATAAAAGGTGTATGTGTTGTTTGTTTCGCTATAAAAAAGCATCATTGTCCAATTTTTATGTTTTGCTAAATAATACATGACAATGCTTCATATCAATTACATCGCAAATCACTTCACCCGAATATACTTTTCTAAAAGAAAATGAAACTAAACATTGTTTTGTTACCTTATAAGATAAATCAACGAAATATGGAGTATAGCGTTCCCATGTTGGTAGTTTTAGTTCTTCCAACATACCTTGAGACACATAGTTTGGAAAAAACCCATGATCAATAATGAGCTTGCAAACTTTATCATTCACTTTGCAACGCGTGTGGAAAATACATTTTTGTAGCATCTCTTCGACCCCCTTGTCTTTTCTTTAAAAATCTTAACTACAGGGACCTTTTTGAATTTTGTTTGAACTGCAGGGACTGTTCTGTAATATTCCTAAACTGCAGGACCTGCTCTATATCTTTCAAAAGTTCAGGGTAAATCTGAATTTTTTTTGAAACTTAAGGGCAGGCCTAATATCTTTGGAAATTCAGGGACTAACCTCAACCACTCCTGAGGATTATCTCTCCGGTTCGGACTCCTATCAAATTATGTCTGAATTGATGTTGGTTCTGGTACCAAATTGATGTAGGACGGCATTGAAACGAAAGAGGGGTACGTTAAAAAAAAAAATGAATTAAAAAAAACTTGGGATCTAACATCCAAACGAAAAGAGACCCAACACTCTTTTAGTCAATTCTCATTAACTCAACTCAAGCAAAATACAAAACATAATGGTACTTTATATAGGACATAAAGAAACCATAATGGGGCCTAATATTTTTTTAAAATTCAGGGACTAACCTCAACCACTTCTGGATATTACCTCTCCGGTTAGGACTCCTATCAAATTAGGTCCGAATCGATGTTGGTTCTGGTACCAAATTGATGTAGGACGGTATTGAAACGAAAGGGGGGTACATTTAAAAAAAAATGAACAAAAAAAAACTTGGGATCTAACATCCAAATCAAAAGAAACCCAACACTCTTTTAGTCAATTATCATTAACTCAACTTAAGCAAAATACAAAGCATAATGGTCCTTTATATAGGACATAAAGAAACCATAATGGGCTTATCCTATAATGGGTTTGGCCTACTATTATACAGAAACACAAAAAAAAACTAATAATATCCTTCTAACAAAATTAAATAATAACACTAACTAAAATTAAATATGCTATTTCCAAATCTGCATCAATTTATATTTTTAAAATAGAAAAAAAACTAAAGGAAAATATTTCTTGTTTGCTTGTAAGGGTTTGCAAAGACATAGGAAGTATTCTTTTTACCTTTTTTCCCTTTCTCTCAACAATCCTGAAGTTTACTTCTGATATTATGCTTATAATAGGTTTTTTTTCTTCCCTTATTTTGATCCTCTGAAGCAATTCTTGGAAGCTTTCCTTGTCTTCCCTTACAACTTTTCTTCAAACTTGTTATGTATTACAGCAAAAAACGTGGTCCTTTCCCTTTTTTTTTTCAGCTATTTCTTTTATTTGAACTGCATGTCTTAACTAACTACTTGTGATGTTCAGGTACTATGACAATCCAGAGCATGCAAAGGAACTTGGTGGAATTGATATTGGGAAGTATGTAGCTGGTGGTATTGTAGTCTTTAATCTGGATACGAAGCAAGTTAAGTGGGCTACAGAACTAGATCAAAGTACAGATACTGGAACATTTCGTGCTTATATATATTCTTCCCCAACTGTTGTTGACTTGGATGGCGATGGGAACATGGACATTCTTGTTGGAACTTCCTTTGGCATGTTCTATGTTTTGGACCACAAGGGTAACGATACAAGAGAGTATTTGGTGTTCTTTTTTTTTTTTTTGGTTCTTCAAGTGTTAAATTAATGATCTTTTTCTAGATAATTCACTTCAGGGAAATTCATATTTGTTTATTTTTAATTTGAGTGTGACATTGTAGTTATTTAATCTAGGCAAGGTTAGGCAAAAGTTTCCTCTTGAAATGGCTGAGTTGCAAGGAGGTGTTGTTGCTGGTGATATCAACGATGATGGCAAGATTGAACTAGTCACTGCTGACACACATGGAAATGTTGCCGCATGGACCTCACAAGGAAAAGAAATTTGGGAAACACATGTTCAGAGTCTTGTTCCTCAGGTAAATTTATTTGCTTTTTGGGGGTAACATTCTTTCATATTTCACTTCATTTACCTTAATGAGAAAAGACAAAATTTGCATGTTGTTCAGGCTCCCACAATCGGTGATGTAGATGGGGACGGCCTTACTGATGTTGTTGTTCCAACTCTATCAGGAAATATATATGTCCTTAATGGGAAGGATGGGTCTATTGTTCGACCATATCCATATAGAACTCATGGGAGAATTATGAATCAAGTTCTTCTTGTTGATTTGAGCAAGCGTGGGGAAAAAAAGAAGGGCCTGACCATTGTGACTACATCATTTGATGGTTATTTGTATCTCATAGACGGACCAACCTCATGTGCAGATGTCGTCGATATTGGTGAAACTTCGTAAGATCTCTCCGACTTCTAAAACAGTTTGATTCGATATAATAAGTCTTCGCTTTGCTCTTTAGTAGTAGCTAAAGCATTAAGTTGCTTTTGTGACAGATATAGCATGGTATTAGCTGATAATATTGATGGTGGAGATGACCTTGACCTCATTGTGACAACAATGAACGGCAACGTCTTTTGTTTCTCCACTCCCTCTCCACATCATCCCCTCAAGGCACTGAATTTTTTTTTCTTTCCACTTTTTTTTTTATTTCACTTTAGTTAGTTATCAATCTTTTTAAGTTATTATTTTACCGGCAGGCATGGAGATCGCATAACCAAGGACGAAATAATGTTGCAAATCGCTTTAATCGTGAAGGAATTCATATTTTGCCTTCATCAAGAACCTACCGTGATGAAGAAGGCAAGAGTTTCTGGGTTGAAATTGAGATTGTTGATAAATACAGATTCCCATCTGGGTCTCAAAGACCTTATAATGTCACGGTATGCACCTCATTGAGCCCTGATTTTATTTTTCCACCAACCCTAAATGGCCATAAATGGGGTGGACATGGGCCAACCCTAAATGGTCTATGAGATATCTTGCCTCTTCTTAACCTACAAACTACTTCTTATGTATTGTTTAGGTAAAATTTATGTCAATAGAAATGAGTTCTTTACTCTGACATGGTTATTTTCTAACAAAATGTGGCTCTAAACTATGATGACATTAAGAATCTTAGTGAAGATTTTAGGATGATTTGAATTAGTAAAAAAACGAATAAAGTTGGTTTTCGAATGAAGAGTGCAGGGTTTTGTCATTTAATTCCAAGCTGCCCATTATGTATATAATTTTTCATGAGCTGGTAGAGTGGGATGGCTTGGGCAAGCCCACCGGACAACTGGACCCAAGTCATCTCATGTGTCAATCTCTTTCAGCACCCATTCTGAGCCTATAACATCAAGCATCTTGTATTACATGATATCTCTGAAAAATTAACTCTTGCTGATATTTTTGGAACAAAATATTTCTCTTGCAGACGACATTGTTAGTCCCAGGAAATTACCAAGGCAACAGGACGATAACGCAAAACCAAGTGTACGAAAGTGCTGGGAAGTACCGGATTAAGCTCCCGACCGTAGGAGTAAGGACCACTGGGACAGTTTTGGTGGAGATGGTTGACAAAAACGGATTACATTTCTCAGATGAGTTCTCGCTTACATTTCATATGTTTTACTACAGGCTTTTGAAGTGGCTCCTCGTCCTTCCAATGCTAGGGATGTTTGGTGTGTTGGTTATACTTCGGCCACAAGAGGCTATGCCCTTGCCCTCATTTTCACGAAACACAGACTTGTGATAATAGCGAGATCTCTCTCATACCTGGTCAAGATACACAGCATTTCTAGAAAATCCTTATCTGGTTTTTTGCACTGCTGTTGAAGTGGATGAGCTTAGTGTGACTGTAACAAGTCTTAACTTGAGTATTGATGGACCACATCGAAACTGTAATATCCAGTAATTCTTTGTTTTGAGGTCCCCATATTGAAATGTGGCTGATGTGATTTTGTTTTTCAAAGATAGGTATAATCTCAAGAAATTTGATATTTATTGATGCCAAAATGGTGTTCAAAGTGAATTTTTCCTTCCGGGCAATTTGTGTTTCAAACCGTGCCTGTATCTTTTCCTTTTCATTGTTTACGACTCCCAAAAAGTAGTATGCACAAAGGCACATGTTTCTCTTGTTTGTTCGATGATTGTACTTCCCATCAAAATTTACTTTACGTCGTCTAGAATAGCTTTTCCTAAAGATGCAGGCGTGGATTTAATTCTCTATTTCTTTATTAATTTTCGTCTCTCAAAAACTCAAGACCTGACAATTTTTCGGTCCTTATGCCCTTGGATCTGCTCCAGAGCATGTTTCTAAGTATTAACTAGCAAGGTCTCATTTGTTTTCGTCCCAATTCAACTCTATATTGTTTTTTTCTTGTCAAGATTGAAAATATTGTTTCTGGCCATCAAAAAGTAAGTAATTTTTATTACACAACTATAAGAAAATGAATTAACAAGTGATATTAACGACATAAGAGATGTCTATATATAACTTTCATGAACAAGACACATCAATAACATTTAATGTGCTCATATTTACAACTCTAGTTGTCTAGAGTATTCCCAAACACAACTTTGCAATGGAAGATAGCAACAAGTCAACAATTAAAAACTGTATTGATCATCTTTTTGTGTATGCATGTAAACTCCGACAACAATTTAGTGCAACACAGCATATCCACATCAGATATAGGAAATTATTATTACTATTATTATTATTTTTTAAAAAAAAAAAGCAATAAAATAAAACGCCAGAAAGACAAAGCTGTAGAGTGAGACATTATTGGGGTGATAAAGAAAGAGAGACAAACATTGGCTCTTTGTGCACGCATAAAATTAAAGATGGGTAAAGTTTGAGGACACAACATCACTTTATGACCCCACACACTTTAGTACACACTCACACACAACACAACACAACACTGTTGTCGATTTTAAAACAAACACAAATCCTAATAATTATAACTCGTCTGTTCCTCTCTATATTCCAATTTTTGCAAATGTGAAATTACAATTACAAGAATGGTGCTCATAGTTTCAACACGAGAATGCAAATATCAAATACTTTTTACCCAAATATCCTTCGTTAAATATTTAAGTTGCGTGGAGTGGCTGGTAATTATTTAGTTTATATGTTATACATAAAATTGGAAAAAGATAAATGAATGCATTCTTGGTTTTCTAAAGCGACAATTAAAATGTGAACAAAAAAAAATTCTTCCAAAAAACACTTATTTTGAAATGGATCTATCCAATTGACATTATTGAGACAAATAAATTTTATTTACAAAATATGGGAACAATGCAAGTAATTTTCCATAATAGTTACTCTTAGGAAAATATAATTTACCATAATAAATTATTGATCCAAATATATCTTTAATTTAAGTTAATTACACAGATGATGTATGAATTTTTAGACGCATAAGAACTTGAATAAACGATATATGTATATTTGTACTGATTTTACAAGTGTAACCGGATATATGTTTTTCATCTAAAATCGATATTATATTAAATCTCTACTATCTATACTATAAATAAAGCAGACACACAAAAAATCAGTCGTTTTTTAAGCCATATCAAACTTTGCCATTTCCTTTGAAAAAATCCAACTTGTGAAAAATTAATATTGCCCTAAATTGTACCCTAAAACTACATAGGGGTATAAAGGTAATGTTGGGAGATGAACCCCACATTGCTTATTTTAAATGGCAGTTTTTGCAGACTAATTTGTCCCACAGTTTTAAGCAAATTTTTGAATGACAAAAGCATGCCTTTGAAGATATGATCTCTCTCCTAATCAGTCATTTAGAAAACTATTTGGGATTTGCTTTCTCTCTTTCCTATCTTTTCTAATTATTAAGCATTATGAAATCACTTTTATGTCTTTCGTTTGTTTTTAATTTACCATTTTTTGGTAACTGCAACAGGGGACACGTGCAATTGGGTGAATATGCATACTAAACTCTACCATTTTTGCTTCGTCTGCCTTCTTTATTAATATATATATATATATTTTTATAATTTTCGGATGAATTAGCATTTACTGAATTCATTTATATATATATATAATATAGAAAAGTGTAAACAGAAAATACTTTTTGATTTCTTTTGAAACTATTACGCCTCTAATTGTAAGCAGAACTGTACTACCAAACACGTTTTTTGTATTCCTTTCCAGAAGTAAAATGACAATAAAAAACAAAAGGCAGGAAACAAAAACTGTAGACATAAACATGGATTGTTGGAGGGAGGATTGTTACTAAACGTGCTCTAATGAATTTCATGAGTAGTAGTTAATGGTTTGAATTGTTCTTATTCAATGTGAATTTGGGAGAAGGGTGTGACGGGGAAGGAATGTTATCTTCCACATACAGACTAGTTGGAAGCTTTTTCTTTGGTGCAGCATTTTTTTTTTTGGGGGTCTAGATATGCTCTGATTAGAAGCTTTTAGGCAATTAGTTTTTTTTTTTCTTTGTGGTTATTTGTGCTATGCAGACAATCAATGCTCATTTTGTTTTCTCGCTATATTGTGGTTTTCTGTGTAATGATCTTGTGCTACCTGTCATAATCATATAACTTTGCATGTGAAGTTTTGAACCAACAAATAACTAAGAAATACATACAGGATTGGGGCAACACGAACTGGGGTCATCACGGAGGTTGGGAGTACCCAGGTGAGTTGTAAAATTCTGAGTATCATTATACTTCTGAAACTTGTCAGTATTGTATTAATCTTTACAAAATAATTTCGGTTTTGATCTCAATTGCTTGTTTTGCACAACTGCTTGTAAGCAGTGCTTTTACAAAATTGAATCCAATAATTATTGCCGTCTTGCATCTGGTAAAAGATTATCTGGATTATATTTTTTATAAAAGAGACATTGCTTTCTTGCTCTTTTAGATTGCCAATGAATAAGTTTTTTTCAGATTTTGTATACCGTGCACAGTTTTGTTAATTTTTGTCTGTGATTTTATTGCTACCACATAATTAGTTGTGTTCTATATGCCTTTTGAAGCAAAAAATTAGCTCTGGTGTTTATCTTGGAGCTTATGCATCAAGATAGGATGCAGGCAATTTCTCTCCAGATCATATTTATTGCCCAGTATCTCTTGAGTCCGGTTTTACCAATTGGCATCTTGTTCTGTTTTTGGACTTGGCAGTGTTAAGAAAGCATTGTATTAGTTTCTTTGTGTAGTATTACTTTTTAGGAGGGTAATAATTCCTTCCCAAAAGAAAAGGAAAAAAAAAGGCAGTAGTTGTCATTTTGATGTTAAAACTGTTGTTTAAAGTCTCTGCAGCACGTCAAGACGAAGAAGACTGGGCAGCTAAAGCTAGAGCTTGGGCAGCATCCAAAGCTGCAAGTGAAAATCAACATCCCCAATCACAGTTTACTCCAGTTAGCAGGCTGGAAGGGCAAAGTCCTTATCATGATCCGTATCAGCAAACCGTTGGTAGTCATTATGCAGATGTTCAATCGGCAAATCCTTCACCAGGGTATCATCAGTATCAAGCTCCTGGAGCATCTTCACAGAAGCCATCCCTCATTCATCCTCAGGAGTATACAGCCATCAATTCTGGTCCATCATCTTTTGTTCCGGATGGGCATGTTGCTTATGGTGCCAAAGATGGAAGTTTTGGTGGAGATTCAAATGCTGCATATCCTCATCAAGAAAGCTCGTCTGCAAGTTCATTGGTTTATATGCAGGAGGTACCTTCTAGTTATTCTTCTATTACAGGTAATGATTTTACTCGGTATATTGAATTTGCGTGTGAAGGATATTACCAGGAAATGCTCAAATAGATTTCCTTGATGATCTGTCATTTTTGCAAATTTTGGACTTGTATGTGTTGCCTCTTACTTTGTGGACTTGTGGCACTTTCGTTCAGTTTGATAAATGTTCATTAGGAGCATATCTCATGGACATCTTATTTGTAAATATTTGTAATGCAGTTTTCTTCTCTATGTATGCTGTTTTCGTTGTAATTTTTTTTTCTCTCAATTGGTTAAATTACACTACTTTTAAATGGTACCTTTACATGTTTCTTTCTCAATTGGCGTTGATGCGTGCTGAATGAGTTCGAATTTTATCTGCACATGCCCTAAATTTTGTGATACTTGCTAGCAAAATAACTTGTAAGCTTTTTATCTGTTTGATTGCACATTATATGGCAGGTAAAATAGAGGCTGGAGATGGTAGGGAGAAATTATATACGTCATTCCCCTTGCCAGCTGACTCAAGTCAAGTTCCGTTCCATGACCATCTGCCACCTCCTCCTGTTGGTAGATTGGTTCTGATGGAGCAGCCGCATTATACTGTTGGCAACCATGCAGCTGAGCTCCCAACTGATCTTAGTGATCAGCCTTTACACTTCACACGCAAGTATAATTTTGATCAGGAACCAATGATGCAACAAAATTATAATAATAATGATCCCGGAGGACCTGTGAGAATTGTGGACCCTGTGGGTGCCGCACCGTCAAATCACACTTGGACTTCTCCTCATTTGCCCGGCACAGTGTATCCACCATTCCCTCCAGGACTTCCGTCTGCACAGCAGGTTCTGAATAATACTGTTTTTTCAGGATTCACCTTTTCTCCGTCCAACTTTTGCCAGTGTCTTATACATTTCTCCATGGTGCTATTTTTGAATATATCACTCCTGTAGCTCAGTTGTACGGGGTAACTGCACCTAAATCCTTTGTAAACCCAGAGATCATGCATTGCTTGTCTGTGGTGCTGGTACCCGGGGTTTGCTTTCTTTGGGTCCAATGCGTCCATTTCTAGAGGTCCTTGTTATAAAAATAGAATTTTTGTTTGGATACATGCTCTAAACTATGCTAACTTGTTTCACATTGCACAGTTGATGAAAATTAGTTTCAGGGCAAAGAGTATTCTTTTACATCCCCATATGTGATGATGTTAATATTTGGTTCATTCTTCACAGCATGAACCTTCTGTCAGTTCTATTCCTGGACATTCTACTCCTCCATTTGGGAGGTTATCTGGACCAAGCTTCCAGTCATCAATTCCTTCCATTGGCGTTGGCGCAACAAGTGGCCTTCATCTGACTACAGTCTTTCCAGGTGATGTTTATGGTGTTCTTAGTGGTTCTGATCGCCCCAAAAAGGTAACTTTGTAATTTGTTTGAGCTTTGAATATGTACACTTGTGGTGCTTTTTAATAACCTTATTGACATTGTGGTTTTTCCATTCTCTGATTTGTGAATTACCAGGCCCCAGTACCTGATTGGCTCAAAGAGGAAATAATTAAGAACAAAGCTATCATTGCAAGTTCAGGTCCAGAGCGTCCCACTGATTCTATTGAAGATGAAGCTTTTGATAAGACTCCTGGCGGGGCTGATCAGGAAGATAGCAAGAGCATTGACTCTCCTAGATCTGCTGTAGAAGACGATGAAGAGGTTTACTCTTCTTTGTGATATTCCATCCTTTTCAACTTAGGAATTTTTTTTTTGTTGGAATTTTGCGTTGGTTAAGTTGTTTGATGACTTCCTGTTATTTCCCAAAGCTTTTAACAAATGCTGTGTTTATGAATTAACTGCTATCTGTTCTATTCAGGACAATATGGAAGTAATCAGAACAGCAGAAGTAAATCAGGAAATTAAGCGTATCTTAACTGAAGTTCTTTTAAAGGTAGTAACTAGGTATTTGTTAATGTGTGTTGAACTTTTGTGCTGGTCTACAAAGTCTTAAAACTTTTCTTTTAACAGGTTACTGATGAACTTTTTGATGAAATTGCCACACAAGTTCTAAGTGAAGATCTCACCATTCAAGGTAACTGTTCTATAACTTTTAGACCTTGCCTCTTATTTGTTTCATCTTTCTGTTGTTATGAAAATTTAGGCTGACAAAAGAAGATTTAGGCTCCGTTTTGTAGGCAACTAAATTTGTTTCGAAAGGGGCTCGGGCCGCTTAAGTTGAGGTCTCGAGTCCGAGTCTTAATGGATGTAGCAGCCTTCTTCGGAGAGGTCCCCGCTATGGTGCCCGACTGTAGCTAGGAGGATTAGTCATGAGTCATAAAAAAGGCCTAGGGATTCCTTGGGAAACAACAAAAAAATAAAAAAAAAATTGTTTTGAAAGGATATGCATATGGACTTCTGTATGCATTCAATAAAAGTTGAGCACTCGCTCAAAATATCTTTTGATATTTTTAACTAAAGCTTTAATGTCATGGATTTGAAATGGTTGTCTTCAACCTTTATTTTGAAACCTCTCATTTTTTCGACAAGTCGTCAGATAGTGTTTTGACTTCTTCAAAAGTAAGTTATCAGTTGATGCATTATCTTAAACAATAGTCTGAAGTTCCTTCCCAAATTACTTGCATATGATGTCCCAAATTACTTGATTTCAAACCCACGGGTTCCTTCCCAAATTACTTGCATATGATGTCCCAAATTACTTGATTTCAAACCCACGGCGGTTCACTGTCATTTATGTCCTGGGCTTGTTGACTAATGACTGCCTACCTGCGTATTACAGAGGAATATCCTAAGTTCTGAAATGAACTGTAAATCCAAATGTAATGCTGGAATAGCTTACTTTATCTAACAAATTGCTTCTTCAAATATTAATTAGCTCACTAATTTTTGTTATTACAGATGCCCAATACACTGTCGCTCCAGATCGTAACCCATCTTTTGCTGTTCCTGCAGCTCTGACTCCTAAAGCTTCTGCAAAGGTTCTAGTTGCAGCCAAAGCCAAGGAGGTTGAAACTGAAGATGAAAGTGGAAAATTTACATCCAGCTCTCCTGGAGATCTACTTGGCCTTGCTAGTTACGCCTCTGACGATGATGATACTGATGATGCTGATAATACTGTTCAACATCAACCAAGTACAAAAAAGTTTTCAGAAGGTGATTACACAGCTGAAATTGGCAATGCACAAGCCGAGTTCGAGAGGGATAGTAAAAGTCAGGTTCATGGGAAGAATATCATAAGTCAACTTGTTAACGGGGCTACTGTTCCGCATGATCCCATGGGTAATCCGTATAGCGAAGTGAAAACTAGTGGAGGGTCAATTGATGATAATAGTAGGCCCAGAAATTCTTCTAATGCGGTCTCTGCGCCTATTGCAGATGAACCTAACTTTGAGGGAAGAAAAAGGGTGGAGACCCCTGATTCCTCCAAACTGAATAACAGTGTAGGAGAAAAGGTTATTAAAACTGAATCAATCGAGAATGTCAGTAAGAAACTTTCAGCTAAAGATGATTCTCGAGGTAGGGAAACTAGAAACAGACAAGATAATAAGGATGGTGATGCTGGTGAAACCAGGAAGAGCTATGTTGGGAGAGACATTGTTAAGGCTGGTGATGGCGGTAAGCATATAAAGGGTGGTAAGGAAGATGAGAGTCACAGAAGACATGACGAGAGGTATGTAAAATTAGAAACGGCTACCGAGAAAAATAATGATTCAAAAGAGAAAACCAAAGAGCAAGGTGGAAAATTGGTGGAAAAGACTAAGGATTCCAGGACAAGGTCTAGTGATCCTGATGGTAAGATGGATAGCAAGGGAAAGGATAGGGAAAGGAGGGCTGATGGTAAAGATGATAGCGACAGAAGAAGAGAACGGAAAAAGGATGAGAAGGGAGAAAGATATAGAGAGAAAAGTAGGAGTGAATCTAGCAGACACAGGAGCCGACGTTCCCCCTCAGATGGCAGTAGAGGTAGAAGCAGCAAAGGCAACTCTCGTGCAGGCCATGCCAATTATCCAAGTGATGAATCCTCAGATGAATCCATAAGGTAACGTCTTAATATTTTTTGTCCTTTCATCTTTCATCCTTAGCCTGTCAGATTCCCATGTCTACTTTGTGTCGTGCAGGAAGCTGCATGCTAAAAAGCATAACCTTTCTCGGTCACCTTCACCCTGTAGGTCTCGAAAAAGGTACTTATATGTCCTTGAAGTTTTAATTTATATGTTTCACTCTATTTTCAGTGGAATATATATGCCCACAAGTGTCTATTGTCATGCTCTATTGATCTTTGGTAGTTTTTTATTTTTTATTTTATAGCTGGACTGATTAACGAGGTAATAGTGTATGATTGACTTTAGCATAACCCTATCTTACTGAAACGATTTTTTATTGTAACGTTTTGCTAGCCTGTTGGTTTCTTTGTTTCCCCTCTAATTAAATTGAGGAAATGGGAAATAATGTGTACTGATTGCTGTAATAAGAAACAAAGTGGGATGTTTGTATATCCCAAAACAATATTTTGCTCTGTGTAAATGTGGGTTTTTTGTGTACGGCTTCTTAGAAAGTATATTGAGATTGATAGAATCTGAAATATTGTTGAGTCCTGCTCAAGTTTCAACATTCAGCTTGTTATGGAATGAGCTGATTTTGACTATTTGTGTACTGCTCTCAAAAGGGCCATATTCCTTGCCTCCATGATCATTAAATTAGTAATTTTCTCATATTTGGTTGCCTGCTGTTTGTTTATCTGTTGATTATTTGTATTGTGGTATAAAGGGATATAGGTGCAGATGCATCATATTAATTTTAAAAATTCGTTGAGTAACTGATTTTAACAGATTCAAAGTTTCTCATGAGCTTGCTGCTGCAGCAGTTGTCTGTCTTTATTGCTCTCTCTCTTAATCCCTCGAAACACATCACTGATGCTGAGGAAAAATGTTTCTACTTTAGTTTAGCTTGTGATCGTATATTTTTGAAGTTTTAGTTGATGGTTCTTAGTTCTTACCATAGCTCATTGGCTTTAATGCAAGCGACTGTTGAGAAATAGTGTGAAGTTGAACTACTAATTTGCTTCTCTTTCCTCATAAGTCTAGATTTTGTTATCTGCTGGTCTTGTTGAAACATGGTGCCCCTAAATTATCTTTTTTTTCCTTATTTTTTGGTTTAAACTTCTGTTGTATGAACTTTATGTGAAAAAATAGTTGAGAATTGGAATTGTGTTTTTGGAGTGCAATAATTGATTTGTATATGATGACCGGTCCATGGTTGATGCTATAGGATCTTATAAATCTATGGTTGGCCTATTATGTTCCATAGCAAAATCTCATTGTGCTTCATACTTGTCACTGCATCAAATTTGAGATATTCTATTTTGACTCTCTTTCGGAAACATTATTGTTATAACCTTTTTGGTGTTACAATATAAAGAATTTTTGCAGACCTGAATTTTAAATTGCAGGTGGTCAAGGATATATTCTCCGTAATGTTATGTTAAGTTGGAATGTAAAGTTAGTATCTTTTTGAAAAAGTATACCATTTCTCGTTTAAGTTGTTAAATCCCATGCACTTCCCTCTGAAAGGATCTATTAGGGGGAAGGAGAGGAGTGGCTTATATTAACTCAATCAATTCTCGGTGTGGGATGAGTTTTAACACTCCCCCTTGTGGACGGGTTAAATCCGGAAGCGCAACAAGTGCAAATAAACAAGTGGAATCAACAACAATCTTTAGACAAACAAACAAGCCCTTTCGGTTATGATACCGTATTAAAGCCTATACACTTCCCATTAAAGGAACCTGAGGGGTAAGGAGTGGAGCCTGTTATATACCTTATATTAACTCAGTCAATTCCTGATGAGGGATAACTTGAACATAGGTAAATGCCTAGAGGATAGTCATGTAGGGGATAGATGATATTTTTCTAGCATGATTTGCAGCCATTTTCGTGTGCTATTCGTCTCTACCTTCTCAACTCAGCTGATGATCTGTACCTAACTAGTTTAGATGCTATCTTATCACTAGAAGCAAAATACAAAATTGGAACAGTAATTTGCCTGACCCTCAGCTTGGTTGTGTAAGGCTGCTCTCTCTAAATATATTCATCATTGGAGGCATTGGCTTAGTATGGAATATTTTCATTTTTAGACAAGATTCACGGTCTCCGCCTAGCAAGCATTCTCGCCGCAGGCATTCTCCTCTCTCTTCTCTTGAGAATTCAAGGTGTGTTGCTTCTCACTCCTTTAACCTTCGTGCTACTGTTGTAATGTATTTTGAACACCATACATTTTATATAAGTGTATATTCTTCAATTTGGTTTCATAGTTTCAACTTCTAAAATTTACTGCAGGAAGAATTGTGTAACTGTCTCACCATGTGTCATGGATGCTGTACAGTAATCATCCTCTTATTTTATTGACATGTGTAGAAAACCGTCCTAAAATAAGGAATCAGTTGGATTTTGGAAAATGTACGAGTCGCACAACATTTTCTAAGGCATGTGAAATGACAGTTACACTTGATAATTTCTCCTAGCCTTTGGAAATTGTCTAGTGAATCAAGTAGTTTCACACTTTTCAATACATTATGTATTCATATTTCAACACAAACCATGTTTTTGCATACTGCTTTTAGGTTGAATTTTAGGATTCATCTACTAGTTTGGGGATTTTATGCCAAAATGAATTTTATGTCGATATCTAAAGAAGCACTATATAGGCTTCATTGTCATATAATGATTAAATTTTTGTCTCGATTGCAGAGGGAGAAGATCAAGATCTAGATCACCTGCTCGTCGACAAAGATGATTGTGGAGGACATGTTGATAGATACTTGAGACCTAGTTCGATGAAATTTTGGGGTTTGAAGAAGCAACTTGGCAAGGAAAATATTACGATAAATATCTTCATCGTGTAAGCACTAAGATGCATACCACCTAGGGATGAGTTTGATAATGTTTTTGTGTGATGCATGTATGTTCTATTTGGTTGTAAGCCTTTCTCTGTTTTAGTTTTTCTTGACCATTTTGAAGGAAACATGAGAAAGATGCTATTTTTCAACAATTTCTGATCTTTAACGTGTCTTGAGAGAGCCTTTTCCTATCTTTTCCTTGTAGTTCTTTTTTGTTTATTATTGCATTGTGTATGAGAACGACAGATTGAGAGAAGAAAAAGATCTTGTAAATTTTTGTTTATACTTGGTCTTAGTTTGCAAGAGTACAGCGTTGGATTTTTCATGGGTGTTTTGTTCTTTTCTCATGGCATTTGATTTCATTTTTAAGCTCCTGTTTTTGGCTACAAGACCCAAAGCTAATGTTCACGATTTTGGTCGATCAGGCAGATGCTTGAAAAATTGGTTCGTCTATGTTTGTTGACGGGGGCAGCAAGATCAGGATGGCTGGTAATCTTGTCTTAATTAGAAGTACCGTTTTCTAGCTGTAATAATGATTAAATTAGAAATTGAATCTACTGTTTTGCGGATTGCGCGTTAGTTCATGACCGTTTTACGGATTGCATGGTAATCCACGACCGTTGAGAGGAGACGGAAGCAAGATTTCTCTGTGTAAGAGCTTATTTTAGTAGTGTATTTTCTAAGTAGGGTGTAGATATGATGCATACATTTTAACGAGTTGGTGGTGATAAATCTTTTAGGCATGCATAACTCTCAATGTGTATGCACTTTTCTGCTATTTCCTACTTTCCTGGCGTGTTGAGAAAATTTGCACGATGCTTGTCATTTTAAAAGCTTTATAATTGGTTTCGTAAGTCGAAAATTCCCTAAAAGTTTTCCATAAGTTGGATTAGCTTTTCCATGTATCAATCTGCTGAACTGAATTAACTCATATTTTTATTGACTATATAGCTAAGTATAACGAGCTGTTTTTAGATCAAGATTTTAAATAATGGTGTCGGTTTTTGTAGCAGTGGTTTTCTTGTTGATGTGGTTTGAGAACAGTATAGATATTGCGTAGTTGTAGTGGAAATTGGAGCCGCTAAATCATCTTTGCGAAATTATGTCTCTTTTTTCCCGACGGCCAGCCAATAGAGTGCGGTATAATTGTATTGGCAGCCACAGAAAAGAAATTCATCTTCACCAATATATTGGCTCATAGGAGTGATGTGGTAGTAGTTGAAACTGATGTGTAATGATATTGACCAATTTTTAAAATAATATTTTAGATGACAACTTTCAGAGTATCTAAATTAGTGGTCAATGTTACTCTATTTGGTTCATTGGCAACTCGCTTCTGGTGGGATGATTCTAAAATAATTTTTAGAGTTTGTGTGCTTCTGGTTTTAGAGCGTGTAAATCTTTAAGTTTTATAAGATTATTTTTGAGTTGGACTTTTTTGTGTTTAGAAATTTTTTGATCAACCATTGTCTTGGTTAGATATACAATCTGTATGACATGTCTTGATTTATAGCTTATATGGCATATACCTTGTACTATTCTCATTCAATGATTTTATTATTTATTTAAAAAATAAAAAATAAAATAAAAAGCAAATCAAGTGTTGTTTCTTAAGTACTTTATGTGCCAGATTGTTAAATGCGTCTTTAGCCAAAATGGTTTAGAAATCCGCATAGGAAATGGCAAGGTGAAAGAAATCGGTCTACTTCCTAAATTCTTGTCCCTATCTCTTGTGAAGTCTTGAATCTTCCTTACATAGCTTTACACTTAACTGATATTTACGAATATCATACTACAAATAATTTCTATATTGCGAGGTTTAGGGAGTATCTAATATAAGCATTTTTATTTCTGTTTTCAAAAAAGTTGATTTCAAGAAGACATAACAGTAATCCACAAGTCATAATAGAGTCATATATGTGCACATGACCATCATCTAAAGAAATTGAAAAACGGTGCTTTAAGCTTAACTTCCATTGTCTAGGATGTGAGACGTCAAATTAGGTGCAATATTCGTGGCAAAACTCACCGCATATACAGATTTGCGGCGACACGATCCGACATATGTCAAAAAATACCACTTAGTAAGCTTAGATTCTATTTAAATATTGGACAAGCGAAAAAGTTTCCAGCTATACAAACCAACTCGATGGAAATGACGAGGGGTTAGTTTGCATAACTTTTCTGGCTTCAAAAGTCAATTTATAAGACTGAAAGCAAAGAGCCATTTTCATAAACTATAAAAGGAATAAACAAACCTGAAATCGTGTTTGTGTTTTTCATAATCTTCGTGTATTTTTCATCAATATTTGGCTCTTTAATATTTTTGTTGACTTATTATAGAAACTACTAATTTATAGCCCATAAAACTATTAAAAAAGACTAATCCTTTGCCTTTTCGGTAACTAGCATCAAAATTACCAAATATGCATAGGTGTTCATATCTCGATCGCACACACTACCATAATTTCAGAGAACTAGTGATCGACAATGTGTAAGCCTATCTCAGGATGAGAAGATACTAAATTTCAACCGGGCATGAGCGTCATTGCAAAAAATTGTAATAGTTTGAATTAACGTCTTTTTTAGCTGTTCAATTAATTGTCAAGGCCATACGCATTGAGAGGTAAAATTTATCGGATGCTTATATAGTTATGATTGTTGATACAATTGATACAAAAAAATATTTAGAGTCAGGAAAAAGTGAGAATCTAAGGATTTAAGTACAATTAGTGGGAAATTTGGGTTTTATGTTTGTTCAAATTTAGTCACGATGAACAAAATGAGATGATAATGGGAAAAAATGAAAGGAAAAATAGATATGTGAAAATACCCATGCCAAAATTTGAAAGCTTTCACAAAAGAAACCCCCCCACTTGTCAAGCAAGTTGTAATTGACACCTTGGCAAAAATGGTCACTAAATGCTCAAGGTATATATATAACTTAAATAATGAAATGGAAAAAAGTTGTTTTGATGTTTCTCCACCGTAGGATTATGGTCATTCCGTCCGTATACAATTGGATCATTACAGAGAATACAAAATTTTATACGAAAATAAAAAGGCGAGTTTTCAAATTTGAAACAAAATATTAATGAGAATTTTATCCTAATAGATTTTTGTTTATTCTAGCATCTAATGATTACTTATGCTGCGTTTGGTGTAAGGATTTTTTTAAGAAAAATGTGCTGAAAAGGAAAATTTTATACATAAATTTATGATTTTGTGATTTTTTTTCTTTCCGCCATATTTTCCTATGATGAATACTTGCACTAGGCACATGCTTAGAGTATAATAGTAGCAATTGATAAATTTTTTTATTGTACTTTACCAAAATAGAATATGTCAATTAATTAGTTTTGTATATATATTTTTTCAATATGCAAAAGTATGAGTGGTTTACAATTGAATTTACACAAGTTCTTAATTATTTTTCATTATTGATGTCAAAAGTGAGACTGGATAATAAAACTTTCAACAATTGAATTGCAGAAGGATAAGAAAAAAAATAAATTTGTCCCTTTGTCTATGAATTGTAGTATATGGTGTAACTACATGAATGATTCCCACAGTTTCAACAAAAGTTCTGATTGGTCCCTATTGTTTCAATCACAAACATAACACTCCAAGGTTTTAGAACGTGACAGATTTAGTCCCACAGTTTAAGAAAAGTAAAATATTTAGCCCCTCAATAGTTTTTCCCCATATTAAATAATCCTAAATTGTTAAACATATGACGATATCAACATAAGTCATTGCAAAAGGAAACATTTATTCCTAAATAAATCACATATTGATCACTTGATATAATTTTTATTGCAAACATGGAGACTATAATGTATCCATTATGGGGACATAATAGATTTAGGATGAAACTGTGGGGACCGTTGTGTAATTAAACCTTATAGCCATATAATGTCCTCATATTCACAAAACATGTGAGGTGGAAAGTTAAGAAATTGATTCACTTATTTGTTTTCGTGTCCCTTGATTTTGTAGAGTTTTGGGAAATTTGAAAAATGAGTGGTTTAGAAATGTTGTAGCCTAGGATGAAATGCATGTTCTTCAACTTTCAATTATATACATCATGTATAGGCATATGTAGTGTGCCCTTGTCTATTTCTTAAACATTAGGAATATGGATCTTGTGGAAAGCTAAGAGATTTTCCAAGGGTCCAAAACCAAGAGATGCAACATATTTGCCTTAATTTTTGAGATTTAATTAAGTACCTAAAAGTGAAGGTAATATTACTTGCATCCAATCGGAATAAGCCCTAATTTCTTGCAATCGTTTGTAAGTAATAGGCATGGATGAGCTAAGCTGGCCGAAGGCGTTTGGGTTATTATTTGTACGAGAAATTGGACTATTATTTGTGGACATATAGGGCATGTACATTCGATTGTTAAATAAACTATGGATGAGAATTATAACTTTTAGGAAATCAATTGAATGAAACTTTAATCTAAGCTCAATATGGTGAGACCATGTCTACCCCAACACATTTGTATCTATATACATTAATACATGTGTGATGTGCCCTAACACCCACTACCCAAAGTATGGGAACCATAATCTTTAGTATTGCCATGGTCCACAACTCCCCCCTCTCCTTCCCATAACCACATATACTTTCACAAATACATGAAATTTTAGGTATCTAACAATCGGAAAAAGTCTTCTATCATTCCTCAATATAGTATAATGGTGATTCTAATTATGACTTTGGGATTACAGAAACAAAATTTAATAATAATTCATTTCGTGGATTAATTTTGTAATTGCATATGATAGATTTTGTTTATATGTACACCTCATTTTTTTTGTATAAATGAATCATTATCCTAAATTTTGGGGACAAGACGCATGTAACATTCCCAAGAGTGTATATGCTCCTCAATCCTTTTTTTTTTTAAAAAAAAGAGATTGTTAAAGGGATCCATTTGAACTTGAAAACCATTATAAATTATTTCGGATTCTATTATATTTTTCAAGTTTTACAAGATTTGGGGAACATTTGCATTTCTCAGATTCTATTATAAACTTTGAGTAACAGAAAATAAAGTTTAGGTAATAGAAATAGGTAATCTCACAGAGTATCTTAATTGATGTTGAGTAGAAAGGACGAACATATGAGTTTTGCTAATATCCCCCTCCCTCGCTCGCTATATATTTTTAGCATTAAAATTTATTGTATAAATTTTTTTATCTATAATTTTAATATTAAAATTTTAATATATTCAGTCAACCTGTAAATATTTTACTCTTGATAGCTTATGCATTGAGTCCCATGTTTAAGCTAAATGATAATCTCTCCATTCCTTAATAGTTGTCACTTTAGAATTTTTTTTCATTCCTTTTTAATTGTCACTTCAGAAAACCAATGAAGCATTAATTTTTTATTTTTATTTTTACCCCTATTAATTGGTTATATTGAGATATTTTGAGTATTTAATGAAGTAAAATTTTATTTATTTTTTTAAAAAATTAAGACAAATTAATAATTTTCTTAATTTATATGTCACAACCGACAATAATAGTTATTAACAAATTAAGGAAATATAATTATTGAGGACTTTGCTTCTTTTTTTTTTTTTTTTAAATCTTGCATTAATGTTGTGTTGTCTCTAACGTGGCGGATGAAGGGTGACTCAGAGGTAGATTCGATCTATAAACCACACAAATTTAATTAATACCATGTTTGCAAAATTTGACATATGAATTATGAATACTATATTATTAATTAAAATTTGTGATCATCTATTCTTACACCTATGGTACCTAATAATTCTAGATTTGGATGTCGATGTTTTGTGGACGGTTGTAACTATTATTGATATGGCAGAGTAGATTTTTTCAGACGTGTATAAGAAATGCAAATATTTATTGACAAATGACATAGAGAATAAATAGTTTCCATAAAATGTAATTTAATATAAAAAAAATTGCACGTGTGCAGTAAAATTTTGTTTATTTTTTACATTCATAACAATAAAACATGATTAGTGCATTTTCATCGTTTGCTACAGTAATCCTCTTAACGAAATGAATTACTGATCATCCATAATATTTGTTTTTAAGTTTTAGAATCACATGATTGGTTCAATCTCTATTTAGTTTCCGAAATAAAGACTAAAATTTAGAAGATACCACTAAAATCATGGTAGGAACTAAGAATGACCTAACAATTGATAGATGTAACTGAAGTCTAATATTCCAAGTCTAACTTTTCTTTTCGAACTCAATATTCCATATCCACTCTTTTTTTTTTTTTTTTAAAGATTTTCCTAAGTCTACTTAAAACATTCAAAACACCAAGAAAATGACAAAAGTGGCTTCTAACATCTATAAAAATAGTGGAACAGCAAGTAATAAATTATAAGCCACAAAAAATAGAATTCAATATATAAAATTATAAAATTATTTCCAAAATTTTTTTATTACTAGATTTTTTGTTTATGTAGTCAATATTATTTCTCACAATTCTACAATTTTGAGGAGAATCTGATTGTTGTAGTCTATGTTCAGGTGAGGAAAAAGACGTAGGCCCTAATTAAAAGAGTTTTTCTATTTATTTTTGTATGAGANNGTAAAAATATAGATAAGAAGGTGATGGTGGCGACACATGTGGTCTAAAAACGGTTTCTTAAAAGCACACAAAACAACAGCCGCCCATTCCAAACCTCATTGTTAGCCCAAGTCGTACGATTGATTCCGTGTTAGGCGGGCGGCCCAATTCCCATTATACCAAATGGGTCCCAAAAAGGAATAGTTAGGCCCATCACTTTAACCGAATATTCTCTAATTAGTTCCCTAAATACTACTACTTAGGTTCTCTTTAATGAAAAAGTGGTTTTTCTTTTTTATGCAAAGAACTTCCGGATGAATTGAGCAATTTTTTTTAATAAAAAAATTAGCTTTAAAAAAAGAAAAAAAATCGGATTAAAAGATACTCAACCCAATATTTGCATTTTTTAAGTAAAAAAATTGAGCTTAAAAATTCAACCTAGCCAACCTTTAATAAGAGCATTCTATGGCTTTTTCAATTCTATGGCACTAATGAGAGAGAAATACTTACAAGAGGGGGAAAAAAATAGGACGATTCTCTTTATATACGAAAATGGCTAAAGACACCACTTACAAATTGATTAAATTATTGCTATTTATACTACCAAAATATATTAAAGGCACCACAAATTAATTATTACATGAAAAAATGAAAAATTACATAATTGTTCTTTATATAAAAAACATAACTTGTTATTTTTCTTTCATTTATAACTTTCTTTCTCTAACTTCTCTTCTCCCTTCGGCAAATCTCTCTTTCCTTGCCACTACCGTCGCACGCCACCATCGACCAACCATCGTCACCGTACACCACCACTTGCGCCACCACCACCTGTCACGCCGCACAAGTTGAAACACAACACTACGATTACAATCGCCACCCCCACCGCGACGCTACCCTTACCTCGAAATTCTTGATTGTGGGACTAGATGGAATGCTACATATGCTATGTTGGTGGTTGCTTTAGAATATAAGGATGCATTTCCCTGTTATCAGCAAAGAGATCAAAGTTATCATCATTTGCCTTCAAATGAGGATTAGGAAAAGGCTAGAATTGTGTGTTCTTTTCTTGAAGAATTTGAAGTTGTTACTAATATTATTTCGGGGACTGAATATCCAACTTCAAACTTATTTCTTCCTGAACTTTGGCACATAAAAAAGATATTGGATTATGCAATTCTTAAGAATAATAGTTGTGTGATGGGGATGACTGCTAAGATGAAAGAAAAATTTAACAAGTATTGGGGTGAGAGTAACTTGTTAATTTCTATTGCAGCTATTTTAGACCCTAGGAATAAAATGAAGTTCCTCCAATATGCTTTTAAAGCATTATATTCAACTGTTGATACTCTTACCTATATGGATGATGTGCGTGAAAATTTACAGCAGCTATTTAATGAATACGTTGAGGCATATAGAGCTATGGAAATTGAAAAACATTCTTATGTTGGAAGCTCTACGGATACTTCAAAATCTTATGGAGTTGGAACAAAATCTAGAGGTAGGAAAGAGTTTGATAGTTTGATGAGGAATATTGACATCACTCAAGGAGAGAAATTAGAATTAGATATACACTTGAAGGAATTGGTCACACTTGATAATGATGAAATCGATCCACCATTTGATGCCTTGGAGTGGTGGAGGCATCGAACTGAAAAATTTTGTATTTTGTCAAAGTTAGCATGTGATATTCTTTCAATTCCCATCATAACGGTGGCTTCCGAATCTACTTTTAGTGTTGGTGGTCGTGTTATTGAACCACATCGTGCTTCTTTGGGAGCAAATACTGTTCAAATGTTGATGTGTGGTGCTGATTGGTGGAGAGCTCATTATGGAATGCATGGAAAGGAAAAGGTACAATATCCTAATTATTTGATAATTTCTTAATTCTTTTTCTATAGTTAATATGCTTGAAATAACATGATATTATTTATTTTGTAGGATGAGGAAGAAGAAGAAGTAACAAGAATTGAATATCCTCTTAGATGATTTGAAGATTGTTGTAACTTGATGTTGGTTTAAGAACAGAATAGCTCTACTTGTTTGTGTTAGTTTTATTTCAAAGAGATTTGCAGGAGATTGCTGTAACTTTGATGTTTGTGTTGGTTATGTTTGTCTTATTGCATAATGAATTGATGTTTGATGCTATTTATATTTAATTGAGATGGCTGATTTTTCGTTTTGTCATAGAATTTACATGAATTGCAATTGCTGTTATTTGAAGTTTCAATTGAATAAGAACAGATGATCAGGTAAATGAGCTATTTGCGAGCTTCTCACGAGCAAACTAAGTGAGTTGTTCGCGAGCTTGTCTCATGAACAAATTAAACGAGCGGCTCGCGAGCTGAGCTCGATCTCGTTGAGACTTTAAATGAACCGAGCTCGAACAGGAATTTGAGCTCGAACCAAGCTTGAGCTCGAGCTCGAGTAATCTAAAAATCAGCTCGACTCGATTACAGCCCTACTTAAAACATTCAAAACACCAAGAAAATGACAAAAGTGGCTTCTAACATCTATAAAAATAGTGGAACAGCAAGTAATAAATTATAAGCCACAAAAAATAGAATTCAATATATACAATAATAAAATTATTTCCAAAATTTTTTTATTACTAGATTTTTTGTTTATGTAGTCAATATTATTTCTCACAATTCTACAATTTTGAGGAGAATCTGATTGTTGTAGTCTATGTTCAGGTGAGGAAAAAGACGTAGGCCCGGATTAAAAGAGTTTTTCTATTTATTTTTGTATGAGA
>MKEJ01029545.1:0-11253 GCA_001753735.1 Embelia ribes
ATTATATAAATAAGAAATGAGAAAAATATTATTGAAAAATTTGAAGAACTTCTAGAATATGACGAACGTGAAGAACTTGAATAACGTAAAGATATTGAAGAATTTGAAGAAATTGAATAACTTGAAAAATGTGAAGAACTTGAAGAACCCATGAAAAACTTGAAAAAATTGAAGAACTGGTGAAAAATAATGAAATATTACAGAAATAACTTATGTAATGCAGCTTAATCCTATAACATACTTAATAGTGAACGAAAATTGCCATTGCCAAAATTAACAAACCCTAAGCCTATAAATAATTATCACTACTAATTATCTACAAACAATGATTGCCCATTTTAGATTAATACTAAATTAAGACATAGATTACCTGTGTGTGCTAGTTTGCATAGAAACATATAGATTTGATCATACGGTGAAACCCTAGATATAGATGACAAGGGGCGAGTAAGATATGAATTACCTGTGTGTGTTGTTTCAACCTTGACCAGGCGAGAGAGAAATGAGCAGCGAGAGAAATGAGTGCATCGAAGATAGAGTATAGCAAGAGAGATGGGGTGCAGTGAGAGAGATGAGTGCAGGAGAGAGGGAGAGGGAGAGAATGTCGGAGGAAGTTGGAAACTGAAATGTGGCGGGGGATTAGTGGGGTAGGGAAAAAGGGTATTTTAGACATTTCACACCCCAAAAGGTCATTTTTGCAAAAATTATTAAAAGAGGGTTATTCTTGCAAATACTCATACTATTAAAGTTATTTTATCAAATTTTCCTATGTTAAACGATATGCTTTCGTCTAACTTCTATATTTCCGAAAAATATAGTCATTTGTTTATTTGTTAAAGTCTAGCTATGACAAATGAAATGTCATTTTTAGTCCTTTTTTTTAGTCATGAATATGACAATACTCTTAAAGCATACTTTATATATATATATATATAATTCTGACTAATGACTTTGTATTTTGGTTAGTTAAGTTATTTTCTTACTTTTGGGCTTGTTTGGACTTTGTTTGTATATCTTATTTTAATATATATATATATATATATTTATAATTTTTAATTTAAAAATAATTATTATTATATAAATTAATCTCTATAATAATAATGTGGAGAAACTAGTCTATTTCAAGCTAACCTAAATTACATTGGCTAACCAATGATGGGTATGGAGGAGTCACAATTCTTGAAATTCCTCCGAAATATCTACAAAAATTGTGAAATTTTTTTATTTCATTCTTAAGCAACTTTTGTTGAAAAAAAATAAAAATAATTCCTACTATAGCTTAAGTTGACTCAACCTTTTATTAGTGAGTCATAGGTCTTCCTCCTAAATACTACAAACATTCCCTATGTTCACAAATAGATGACATACTTTGCTTATTTGGATGTCCAAAAATTTTTTATCACTTCCTATTTTAGCAAATTCAATCATGCCACAATTAAATAAAATACCAATATTAGCCTTTGTCATTATTGGAGAAATGAATAGAACAAAAAAATCTTAGGGGCATAAATAGGCATTTGCAGCTAATTCAAAATTTTAAATATCATTTTTGAATTTTGTCTAAAATTGTGTATCTATTATAAAATTCCTATTATTTGCATACAAATAGAGTTTAAATAAATAAATTTTCTCGTACGGCAAGCCAACAAGTCGTTAACCATGGTTAAAATATCTTTCCCTTGTCTATAAATAACACCTAATGCAGACCGCTAGATCACAACCTTATCCAACACAATTATCACACAACCAAACCAAACCAAAACAAAACAAAACTTCTAGTCATGTTTTCCGCATCTCTCCCTCTCTCCACCGCTCCTCCGCCATCCTCCGCCAGATTCCGCCGTCCGCAGCCAATCTCCGCCGCTCAGGCTGCCACCGTCCGCCCCCTCCCCCGCATTGCCTCTTCATCGTCGCTATACGACGTCCTCGGTGTCCATACGAGTGCCACGTGTCACGAGATCAAGGCTGCATACCGTAAGCTGGTGAAGGCCGTCCACCCGGACGTCCGATCAGACGGCCAGGAAGAGTTCATAAAGGTCCATACAGCATATGCTACGCTAGCGGACCCGAATAAGCGGGCCGAATACAACCGGAATTTATTCCGTCAGCAGATGACGGTGGCGCCGGGGCCGGTTTCCCGTTATTCACGGCGGTCGTGGGAGACTGACCAGTGCTGGTAGCTTAATTTAGATGTAGCTAATAGTTAAATTAAATGTACATAGAAATTTTACTTTATTAAGAATAGGGACATTTGGGTGTCTTCCCACAAGTATGGAAATTATAATTTTATTCAATTTTTTTATCTTTTCACATAACAAGAGAATATTAATTCAATTTAATAATACAATACACGTGGAAGCTAATCACGTTCAATCATATCAAGTGATTGATGTGATTTTATGTTAGTAATTTAGTTTTTTACAACCCTATATGATGTACACTTTGTGGCTTTTATTATATCTTATAATTGGGGAAATACACCTTTTCCCATAATTGGGAAGCAGATGTCACGTTTGTGGGTTGTTCCTATTTCAATCGAAACTGCAAGGACCAAATAGAATTTTGGTTGAATCTATGGGGACCATTAGTGTAATTCACCTTACATATATGTACAATTGTGGAAGGGAAATTAATTAAAATATTATTATCAAGGCTCAGCTTTGTGAAGTTTTTTCTCCACTCTTAACACTGGAAAATTTGGAAATTAATTTGAAGCTTTCAATTTTGTGGTACTATTTACTCCTTTGTCCATAAATAACAGTGCCTTTATTTATTTTGGATATTCAAAATTGATTGTTCATCTTTTTAATTTAAAATTTATAAATAAAACATGTTAGTATAATTAAACATAATAATTACTAAAGACAAAATAGTATATTTAATTTATAGGCATAGATTTGGTAATTCTTATTCAAATGATGGAAAGTTAAATTATTTTTTTACCATGCCCAAAACTATAAATTGTGAATGGAGGAATTAATTTTTATTTCATAATAGCTTTCTTGACTTCGGAAGTTAAGGTTGCAATTAAATCGAGATGAGCCGAGCCGAGCCGAGATCAAACCTATTCAGGATTGTTCATTTAGTTAACCAGCCTTACATACTAGTCCAAACCAATCCGGATATTTTACTTTAGTATTGTATTTATAATTTGTTATTAATCTCTCAAACATCGAAAATAATACATCATTAACTCAAAACCGCTTACAGAATGATTAATAATTAGTACTGGCTGATATACCGAATAATTGCATAATTTTATAATCTTTTCAACTTAATATTAGTATTATAAAAGGTTAAAATATAACAATATGACATTTATGCAGATGATTTTTTTCATTCGTTAGATTCATTTGAAATATATGTGTTGAATACACACACACACGTACATACATACTAACAATTAAGCAAACGAGTCTAAGCTCTTGACAAGCTCAATGAGAGATTATTCATGCTTAACTTATTTATTTAATAATTTTTATTTCGTTGGTCACAATACGTATCAAGATTTGATAAATAGTAATTCATATTAAGAAATTAAAAGTGAACCATTTTGGTAAATAGTTTCAAAAGTAACACATTTTTGTAAATAGCTTTGAAAAATGATCAATTTTACTAAATTAGTCTAACAAGGGTTTTTGTTTTTTAGGCCACATAGGACCCAAATTTATTAAAATGGTAAAACAGTATAACAAATTGGGAGAATGATATGTTTATATTATTCGCCATTAGTAATAGCGAAAGGTGTAAGAATTTTAATATTTTTTCTTACTAATAGTGGCAAAATATGTAAATTATTAAATGAAATTCGCCACCGATAGTGACAAATATGAAGAAGAAAAAATCCATACATTTTGCAATCATTAATGGCGAAATATTTAAAAATATATATATATATATATATATTTTTTAATAAATTACGAATGCTAGTGGTGAAATACTGATAAGTTAATATTAATTCGACAGTAATACTCGCCAAAAGCTGTTAAACGTGACCAAATCAATTAGCCATTCTGCAGCTTGAATTTGATTTTTATTTATTGGGTGGTAAATTACACTTTGCCCCTATGAGGTTTCTATAAATTTCATATTACCCCTGGGTTCCTGAAAATACACTATTTACCCATAGGTTTATATGCAATCTGAAATATTTCAGGGGCAAAGTGAAATTCAGCTTTAAGATAAAAGGTTATCCTTAAAATTACTGAAATGCCCTTTATGTAGCATTCATTATTTATTTATTTTTTAAAATTTTTGAAAATTAGATTGTATAATTTTATATATAAATAATTATATAGTGTTTCTCTAATCCTGAGGTTTCGGAATACCCCATGAATTATCCAAAATTACATTAACCCTTATATCATAATTAAAGTTTGAATTTTATGTCGAAAGACCATTTTACCCCCAACATTACTGTTTTATTGATTTTGAAGTTAATAGTTATGAAAATTAGAGAAATACAATATAATCTATTTATATAGTGTTTGCCCCTAAAATTTCACTTTGCCCCTAAAAATAGAGAAACACTATATAATATACTAATTGTGAAAGAAAATTTTACCCCTAACATTATTATTTTATTGATTTTGTCTTAAAGTTGAATTTCACTTTGCCCCTTAAAATTTTGGGGTAAAGTGCAAATAACATATAAACCAATGGGGGAAAAGTATAATTTACGACCCAATAAATAAAAATCATCAATTTAAGCTGCAGAATGGCTAATTGATTTGGTGAGGCTTGCTGGCGAAATGGAATAGATATTAACTTGTGACCATTTCGCCTTTAGTATTGGTAATTTGTCAAAAAAATTTAATTTATTTTTGTTAATAAAATTAAGGGTAAATTTGATTTTTTTATTAAATTAAAATATTAAATTATTATATTTTAAAACTTAATAAAAAAACTTGTATAATAATTTGTAGATAGAGAGCATGACATATGTAGAAAATGATTTAGGGTGAATTACAAAAAGTTTGGTTGATTGACTAAGGTTTAACTTGGTGATGCTATTATTTTTTAAATTTTACTTTTCAAATCTGTTTTTGAAAGTTGATTATAAAAATGAGTGTTATTTTATTATTTGGTGATTAAATTATAAGAGTTATTTTGACAACCAGTATAATATTTGGTAAAAAAAATATTTTTTATTGTAAAAATAGAAAAATATATGTATGGGAAGTGTTTTAAATATAATTAAGATTATTTAGGTAATTGATCATAAAAGAAGTAGAAGCAATTTTTTAAAATATTTCCGAAGGCTGCTTATAAAAGCAAAAAGCGCCATTAGAAAAGTAAAAAATAGATTATTAAAAATATTTATTTAAAATTTACCAAACACATTAAGATATCATTTCCAAAAGAAAAAAACATAATGAAAAATAATATCAAACTGACCCTTAATTTTTGTGTCAAATAAAAAAATATTTGTGTTAAAAATAAATATGGACAATAACGAGGAGATTATATCAAAATGTATTTACTTAAAAAGTGCCAAATATATCGTTTTATGTGAAAACGGTGGTCTATTTTCTCTTAAGCTATCATGAGTCAAAAAAATCTTTTTAAGAATCCAAATTTATATTTGCCAATACATGTAACTTAAGGAGCTTAGAGCATTTGTATCATCTTAGTTAGCATTGTTAGCTAAAATAGCTTAAAAATAATGTTTTTTTTTTTATTTTACATATTCTATATTCAATTATCTCATGCATCAGAATAGTTATTTCAGCTAATGATTATAATATTAATTCTTTTTCAATAATTTTTTAATAGTTATCATCATTAATAACCAATTATTATTTTTTTGATAATTTTTATACAAAATTATTATCTTTATATATCAATATAAATATCTTATTAAAATATATTTTATAATATTTAATACGATGTAAAATCTACCAAAATACGTTAAACGAATTTAAAGTTTCAAATATTCTAAAAAGAAGAAGGGAAGAAAAATAAAGAATTGGCAAGAGGAAGAAAGATAATAGAACAAAAAAATATGGGAGGAGAAGAAAGGGAAGGGTGAGTAGAGAGAGGAGAGATATACTTGTCGTGGTAAAGGAGTTCGGATCCTCTACCATTTCTTGTTGCTCCTTTTCATGTTCTTTTGGCAATTTTGTTTTAAAATACTAAATAAATTAGCTTGCTAAATGTAAAATTGTCACACCCCGAATCCATATAAACCCGGGGACGTGAACTGAAATAAAATAAAATAAAATAGTTTGGCGTACGAAAGTGATGGAAACTCCAAGAATTATAGCCAGGAGGTTGAATTGGATACTCCAAGTTGTAGAAATTAGTATCATTTGGAAAAAATATACATGGATTATGAGAATCTGTTAAAAGAGTTTTCAAATCAATTTCAATACATGAAAGATCTAGAATTCATGCAAGATCCTCGCACGGTAAAATTGCCCTATTGTCATGGTTTACTGAGTTTCGGGCATGTGTGGCTTCGGGTGGTAAAGAAACAAGTAGATCAAAAGTATGCAGTGACCTGACAATCACATCAAAGTTAAGCTTAATTGGTTATCCGGGATGATTCTGAATTTAATAAAAAAAAGTTTTAACTATTTACTTAAAAAGAAAATGTTTCCTTTTAATGGTTTACACCTTAGTCGTTACAATTTGACCTGGATTTAACAAAGATTGAAGATTTGCCCTACAAAGGGGATAACTGGACCTAGTGGTGAGCCACTTATCAACACACTCAGTGTGATAAGCATGGTTACACTTTGGCAATAGTTTTATCATCTGTTCAACTTTGAACATATCCAAACAAATCGAGCACTCCATTTCCCATGCAGCACAGATGGGATTACTATTGGCAAGTTGTTAATGGTATTAGAGTAGAGCGAACATGTGGGTGCAAAGAGGAAATGGTATTAGATTTTATTTTTGAGGAAAAGATCAATACACGTAATGTAAAAGCATTGATGTTTATATAATTTATGTATAATAATTTTTTTTTTATGTATGTCATTACTCATTTATTCATTGCCTATATTTTGAAGGTTAAATCTATTGTTCTTTCTTTCTTTCTTTCTTTTTAAGATTATTGCTCGTTCACATGTACGACAACATGGTTTATGCAAGATGGCTAGTACTGGTTTGGTTGTGGGGTGTTACTCATTTAATCCAAGATCTGTAAAAATGTACTGAAATTAGAAAATTAAAAATTAACAAGTATATGCGAAGAAACATAGAGCAGAAATTTCTTATAATGATAAGCTATTATCAACGAAACATTCTTGTGTTATAAAGTCAAAACTTCAAGAGGCCGACAAGACCGATAAAATTTTAAAAATTTCTATGGCAGAGAGCCATTAGAGTGAGAACAGTAACGAGGATGCACTCCACCATGAATGATTATGATGGCTTAGGTATAACCCTACCAAGCTAAACTATAGAGGAGGTCATGTTTTTCTCCAAAATTTGGCTTTCATTTGTTTATCACTCCCAACTATTTCAGACAGCTCAATCTTAAGGTGGTTTATATGATTTACCAAGATATGTTTCGGGTGGACAATGGTCCGGTAGGCCGAATTCGGACCAGCTCACATAAGTCCTCTTTATAAAAACTTATCGACCCAAGATTGGCTCATTCCGCTTAATCGGAACTATAGGGTTATTACGCGTACTGCTACGTAGCATTTTATTTCATACCTCTTACATAGAGGAGAAAAAAAATCAATGATAACGTGAATTTTCATTTTATTTCCTAATAGTTAGTTAGTATATACAGGGTAATTATAAAAAATGCTCCCGAGGTTTAAGCTTTTATCAATCTAGTTCAAAATTTTAATTTTTATCAATTTCATCCACGAGATTTCCATAACTCATCAAATAGGTTTTTTTGGACAATTTCACCCTTTACTTTGAAACACACACTATATAAGATTTATTTCATATAATTAATGACATCCTTTACTCCCATTCCTAGCGCCTCCTCTTTTAGTTTTATAATTAGGTTATTCAAATTGAAAAAGTTGGAGGGATAACGAATGCATTTATATACTAATGATTTCATTTAAGTATAGGGCAAATGAAAGATTGTTGACCAAAAAAGATTTGGATGAGACATTAAAATTATTTCAGTGAGATATAAAAATCAATAAAATTCAATGATGAGTATTTTCTAGATTTGGAAATGATTAAAAAATTTTAATAGTGATCTAAAATAATGAAAAAAGAAATGTACTCAGTTTAATATTAATTCTTGAATTTTTTATTTTTAAATATTTGAACTTGTAATTTTATGATTGATATTTAATTAATTATTTAACCTTTAGGACATTAATAATACATAAAACAAATACTTATCTAGTGTATATTTGAAACTAAAAGGTACAATTGTCCAAAACCACCTAATTCGATGAGTGTTGGAAAACCTTGGGAACGAACTCGATAAAAAAATTGACAATTTAGATCTAAATTGATAAAATCTCAAATCTCATGAGTGTTTTTAATATATGGGTGCCTTTTTTTCCCTAGCTACATGGATGAAGCAAATGTACAAATAGCAAAGTGATAAAATCTTGTGCCTCGTTTTGTTTTTCCATAAGCAGATGATCAAAACACATGATTTAAACGTATATGAATTTATATAACTTTTGCACATAATTTGCTATATATATATATACATATATGCCATTACTCATTTTGTATAAAGAAATATTTTTGACCAAATAATTCCCAATTCATGAAAAGGGTCCATTATATATAAATAGACAAAAGTGTCCATCAGATAAAAAGAGTCATCAAATAAACAAAATTACTGCCTATATATATTGTATAACGTTGGGGAGTGGTCCCGGCGGGGCTCGAACCCGCGACCTTCGGCTCATAAGACCAACGCTCTAACCAACTGAGCTACGGGACCACACTTTTTATGATTTTTAAAAAGTAATATAACTATCTACTATTAAATAAACTTTATTTTTCACGCGCATTCACTTGGGTACAATATTACTACATACAAATGAGTCCAAAATTAATTGTTCAATTTTACTTTGAAAAGGAGCGATCATTAGAAAATGAGATACATTTTCATTTTTATCCGCTCATATTTATTTGGATGTAGGATATGACAAAGCGATTCGGAGAGTAGATTAGTAATTTATATTTAATTTGAAATATAAAAAGTTACCTTTTGACTTATGCCTAAAATTATGTACCGATCAAATCGAGCCTATTATTTATGACCGGAGGAGCATGTTGTTTGTAAGATATATTAGGATGATATGATATAACAGAAATAGTGTAGTATGAAAACTCAGCCTCCAAAAATCTGATTTTAGTCATGAATAAAAACCACCCTAAACATATTCCTTTACATTGTTAATTTCCAAGCAAACTAAGTTGATCAACATCAATTAATTTATAAAAAAAAATCCCCAATCAGAGGCATAAAGCAAAATTTAGTGATTAAGACAAGGAGTGCACTTACAAACAGGACAATGGTGATCAAGAAAGTAATGCAACTCATTTCCCACCCACATATATTTATTATTACTTCAATATTATTCCTTTGCCATTTTTTAATTTTCAAATTGCCGTGCTAATTAGGCTAAACAACATAAGGGGAGCAATAAATACAACTAAAATACTTAATAGAAATGTTTTAAATATCGTCCGTTATTGCTACGTAAGGGTTTCAACAGACATTGACACCATTACGGACTGAAATATTGGTGAGGATAGAATTTTTGTCCATATCGTCCGAAGCCGTATTGTTACTGGCTGTTATGAAGGAAAAAAATCAACAAAAAAAGATGTACAAAGTTGAAAATAGTTTGCGGCTCCGTTTTCTATTACCATTATCCTAGGGATGTTATATACCGAAACCGTTATACTTTTTCTGTTACCGTTACAACACCGCTATTGTTATTTAAATCCTTGCTTAGCGTATTTGCTAGTTTTTTAGGATTTCGAAACCTTAGTGTCGATAAATCAATCAACTTACACATTACAAAACAAATATAATACAAATTGTATGGAAGTTTTGCACAACCACACACTAGACATAGAAACATCCACCAAATATTGCTTGAATTTCTAAAACCTTGCGTGTGGAGCTTATCAAATCGTGACTTATAATACATACAATAAAAAATTCAAAATATTTCTAAGAAACTCGCTATGCCCAAAGGGCAAGAATAGACATCGAAGTAGACCCCAAAACAAGGGCAATGAAACAACATTTCTTCAACCAAGGCTCGGAACTCATTAACTTGCTGTGGAAAAAATCGAGAGCTATGAGGTCGACGAGAGACATATATATGAGAATCCCCGAAGATAGAGAACCCAAAAGCCCCTCTAGGATCAAGGCGTTGGGGCTACTATCGTCGTAGCCTGTTAAAGAGAAGATGATCATTCCTAGTACTATCCCCATCGGAGTTGTCACCGAGAACATGAAGCACATGTAGGCTGTTGTTCCGATGCTGAAACCGGCCTGTCATGAGAAAAAGAGATCGTTCAAAACACCTTAATTTAAAAGCTACTAAATGTGACAGGATTTTCGTAAGCGGACATGACTAATTAATGGAACTTCTAATTTAACATATTCTAAATTAAACTATCATTTTCAATTTCAATCGATATTAACTACTTCATCCATTATTTAATAACTGTTACTTTAGATTTTTTTTCATTTATTTTTAATTATCATTTTAGAAAAACAATGAATCATTAATGATTATTTTCCTATTTTTACCCCTATTAATTGATTACAATGAGAAATTTTAAGTATTCAATGAAAAGTAATAAAGTAAAATTTTATTTATTTTCTTAAAAATTGAAACCCATTAATGATTATCTTAATTTATGTATTACAACCTAGAAATACAGTTATTAAGGAATGAGAGAGTATTAATTAGTTCAAACTTTTCCAAATATTGCAAAAAATGGCATGTATTATAACAACCAAATGATGGCACTTTTCATTTTATTCCCACGAGACGCAACAAAATCAAAGATGACTAATAAATTTCCGCAACTTTTCTTTTAATTTGTTTTGTCTGAGTAATTTATATACAACAGGCCTAAACCAAAGTCAAAAAAGAAAGCACAAGGGATCGTCATCGGGGGTGTAAATGAACAGAGCCATTCGAGAGTAACTCAAGAGTAATTCGTTATATGGCTCGATTCGGATCTGACTTGTTTGATAAAAGAGTTGAGCAAGAGCCAAATTTTAGAGGCCGTTTCGTAAATGAAACGAGCTAAAGCTTAGTAAAGCTCGGCTCGTTA
>MKEJ01029553.1:0-15337 GCA_001753735.1 Embelia ribes
TGGCAAATGGATGTCAAGACAGCTTTCCATAATGAATGTCTTGACGAATACATCTTTATGATGCAACCAAATAGTTATGCAACAAACGGTCAAAAGCACAAAGTGTGCAAGCTTAAGAAGTCCATTTATGGACTTAAGCAGTCATCTAGTTATACGCGTACAGGAAGCATGATGGGTATGTTGTAGTGTTCTTAGTACTATGCGTTAATGATATACTATTCATCAAAAATAATGTGAGTTATATTAGTCAAGTTAAGATAATTTGGACAATTTGATATAAAGGGCTTGGAATAAGCCTATCACATTCTTGAGATCAAGTCTTCGCGAGATCATAAGCATAGAAGGTTATGCTTATCATAAGTTACTTATATCAATCAGATTGCCTATTATTGCATGCAATATTCAAAGAAAGTTTACACCTTTCAGATATGGAACTAATCTATCTAGTTATCAGTTCCTAAAATACTGATTGAGATAGAGAAGGTGAAGGCGGTTCCTTGCGCTTTAATATTAGGAAGCCTCATCAATGCAATTCTTTGTATTAGAAATTATACATGCTTTGCCACAGGCATGGTTAGTAGATTTCGGTCTAATTTGCAGTCGAAACATTCAACTGTTGTAAAATATATAATCTAGTATTTGAAAAGTACTGAAGAATTATATATTAGTTTACGATGCAGATAGTTTTTTGCCTAATGAGTGTGAAGACTTAGGTTTTAAGTCAGATAAGGACTCAAGGAAATCAACCTAAAGTAATGTTTTCCTCTTAAAAGGTGGAGCCATAAGTGGAATGAGTATCAAGCAATCATATATTGTTGATTCCACCATAGAAAACGAGTATGTAGTAACAGCAACGGAGCCGTTTGATGTATCAGTGCCAAGATTGCATCAGTGCACAACCTGGTCAATCCTTTAACTAAGTTTACCAATTGACAATTGTTTTGACAAATATGTAGAAGTTATGATAGGGTGATGTATGTTAGCATGACTTTGAGCCTAAGTGGGAGATTGTTGGGATTATACTAAAAGTCATGCTAATAATGGATTTAGTATTTTAATAATTAACGTTATTTTATTATAATAAGAAACTAAATGAGCAATGTTTACTTAATATTATTAATGAATAAGTATGTGCCTCATATTCTGTATAATAGATAATCTAACGTGTAGAGTATGACACTTACACACAGAAGATTAGATTATCGGTTCTTCGAAATATAAGTTTTATGCATACAATTTTAAATGAAAATAGACACATCATCAGTAGAATTGTAGAACATGGTTTTAGTAGGTCTATCTTGACTACAAGGAATGATATAGTTCCAACTCCTTGTACTATAGTACACTTTATGTGTATTAAACAGGACCACATAGAGTTAATTATTTTTGCACTGACTAGATAAAATAATTAGCACCTCGTGATAATGAAAATATTTATACTCTTAATCTTGATATTATTTATTATTTGAACACATATGGATGTTGTACGTCATTTTGATTCATAAAAGAGAGATTCATTATAAGTCAATAATCTCAATGAGTTGGATGACTACATTATTTATATGGTGTTCATTAGTAGTTGAAGGAATCCACATCCTGGTAAATGGATTGATAATATCTCTTAAGTAAGCTTATAAGTTTTGATTGTATTAATCCGATATATCAAATAAGTAAAGCGAAAGATCTTAAGGAATTTAATATGTTTATTAAATAAAATTGTCAGTAATTTAATTTAATAAGCAGGTATATGTACTCTTAACGATAGGAGATTAATAAATATAAATAATATGAACCCCAAATAATTAATTGAGATATGGGAAGAGAGTTCAATCATAATTATTTGGTGGTACTAATTATGATTTATACAGATAAGGTTTATCTCGGTTAAGAGAAGTACTCCTTATCTTTATAGGATAGCTTTTTCTATATTCCGCTATTAGGTCCCTAGTATAGCCTATATAAATATGCTCCATTGGCCAAATAAGGAGAGAAAATTCTTTACTTCTTCTGATAAGAGGGAGAGACTTGGAGGCCACATATGGAGAAATATGTTTAATAGGAATACAACAAAAGATCTGAAGCTGCTCTAAAAAGGAAAAAGGGTGGTTTGAAACTCATAAATCTCACAAATATGAGTTCATATAATTTGATCTTCATATAATATAATCAATTTTTTATTTTAATCTGTACAACGTATTAACGGATTTGTTCATAATTATTGGCTATAGTTTTCCAACAAATTCAATCTGTTAAAAAATTTAGAATGACTTGTTCTAATGGAGATCATACATTTTTCTCTAGACATTCCCCTTTTGACTGCATTTATTTGGTGGTCTATGTTGGTGATATCATTATAACAGGTAATGATCAGGATGGAATTCATTGTCTCAAACATCTTTTTCATCACTTTCAGGCTAAAGAATTGGGTCCAATTCGGTATTTTCTTGGAATTAAAGTTGCGCAATCTAAGACAGGCTTTGCTATTTCTCAAAGGAAATACACATTGGACATCCTTGAGGAAACAGGAAGGACAAATGCTAAACCCTTGATACTCTGATGGATCCCAATGTTAAGCTCTTGCCAGGTCAGAAGAGCCTCTTCCAGATCCAGCCAAGTATCGTAGAATTGTTTAACGATTAAATTACCTCACATACTCATTCGGATATATCATTTGTTGTGAGTGTGGTTAGTCAATTCCTGGATTCTCCTTGTAAAAGTCATTGGGATGCTATGATCCGAATTCTTAGATATATCAAAGGAGCGCCAAGCAAAGGACAACCATATGAAGATAAGGGTGATACTCAAATAATCGGCTATAGTGATGTAGATTGGAACGGATGTCCTATTGACAGGCATTCTACTTTTGGATATTATATATGTTCTCATCGGAGGCAATCTTATATCTAGGAAAAATAAGAAATAGGATGTTGTGGCAAGTGCCGAGGCTGGGTATGGATCAATGGCCTTAGCAACTTGTAAATTAGTGTGGCTAACAAGATTACTTCTAGAATTGAAATTTGGAGAAATAAAGCATATGAGACTCATTTGTGGAGAAATTAAGTATACGAGACTCATTTGTGATAATCAGTCGGCATTGCAAGTTGCCTCAAATCTAGTGTTTCAGGAAAGGACTAAGCACATCGAGGTAGATTGCCTTTTCATAAGAGAAAAGGTATTATCGGGAGAAGTCACAACGAGCTACTGCATATCAGATTAACAACTAACAGTTTTCCCCCCTAAGTCTCTACGATGACTGACAAGCTTGGCACATATGACATATGTTCCATCTTGAGGGGGAGTGTTAGCTGTTGTGTTACCTATTAGTAATTAATAAGGTTGGTTGGTAGGTATTTGGTGCTGGATGGTAGATGTATTAAATGTATCATGCCTATATAAAGGCAGTGCATGTATCAGATTAGAGACACAGAAAATAATACATTTTCTCTCTCTTTTCTATCTGTGTTCACAAATTTAATCAACCATGAAGTTTATTTATGCTGACTTAACTGAACACTAGAAGACTAGATAATATTTCTCTGTCCTTCACAGCATACTGTGTACTCCCCCTCAATCCGTAGGCCCATTTTTCGATGAAATAATGTTAGGAACCTTCTCTATGTAGGCATTGAAAGAGAAAAAGGTAATCAACTAATCACAGCCAACAGTTGATTGTTTAACTATTTACTCGAGTTTTTCAAGTCCATTCACAGATTAAAGCTAACAATTTAAGATCAATCATTCAGGGTACTAAGTACTAACACGAAAAAAGTCCTTCATGTTTATATCTCCACCATCCATAATAGGAAAAATGGACTGACCCATCAAAAATCAAAGCTGGACCTATTTTACTTCCTTTCTATTTTATCTAAAGTATTCCAAAATCCAAGACAACAGTAAAGCAAGCTGTGGCATGGAAACCGCTAATCATGTACATCTACAGTCTAATTTAGATTGCAAATCAATAAAACCTTGTAAAAGCCAATAACATATTGTATACCAAAAATCAACTTTAGATTGCAAGTCAGTAAAACCTCATAAATCGCAACAAATATCCAACCACTACAGCAAAAAGAGAATAGTCAGATTGTAGAACCAACAGGAAAAGGAAACAATAACTTACTGATCGCAAATCCCAACCAGGCCATTTTCCATGAACGGAAGCTTTCCTTATTCGCTCCTTCTTTACCTCCCAAAGCTCACCAGATAATGCATCACTAGCCTTGGCAGCACCCCCATGAAGCATCTGCTTGAAGTGAGGTTATCTTTTCAAATACTACATGGAGTGCTAAAATAAACAGAAGGTCACATTAAGGGCTCACCGGTGGTTGTGCATCTGATGAGTCCTGACCAGCCCCTTTCAGAGGAAGGCCAGGAGGTGCTTCTCCCTTTAAAGTGGCAGCCTGCAAGAAAGGAAAAGTCAACTACAAATGCATACTCTCTCACCTTAAAGAGTTCAAATTTATGCAATACAGTCCTTCAAGAGTTTTTGCAATACAAAATGTTTCGGTAAGGTTGAAAAGGAGAAAGCATTAATGAGTGCGAACAAACTGAAAGTTCTAGAAACCAGCTCAATATAGAAAAATAAAAGATGAGTTTATGTCATTGCACATCAGGTTCAAAATAAACTACCAACCATGCTGCAAATCAATTCAAAATTTTGATAGAAACACCGATCAAGTGGCCTAATAGAATATAGCAATCTTGAACAATAAGAAAATTGTATACCACAGGCATGTAGCTTCGAGAAACTAAGAGATTCATGGAATATTAATTTAGAAAAAATAAAAATAAATAAAATACAAACACATACAAGATAAACATTGACTTTATAAATGATTCATAATCTTCGAAGTAAGAGTATGAACTTACTATGTGAACTTAAAAACAAAGCTAAGGTTTGTCTGACATGAATATTCGTCTCTTCTCTACTTAAACAAACAGGGCAATATAATTCCAGCATATCATTGCTTCCTTTTCAATTGTCACATGGTTGTGCAATTGAATAGTGCATCACATGACAGCACAGGTATCAAACGAATTCATATATCATGAGACAAGGCAAACATGGTGTAAAATTGTAAAACAGCAAACAGCTTGCCTGCAAGGATTTGATAGTTAAAAAATATAAAAAATATGGACCAGTAATAATACAGCTACAACATAAAACCGACCTTGACTTCCTCCATAGCTACAGTACTTGGAACACGTCGGTGCTCCTTCCTGCGAGGGGGCTCTTGATCCACTATGTCATCCAATCTGACCCCAGGATCAGCCGTCAATACCACCCTTACCCATTCCAAATCACTACAAGGCCCTGGTTCTCCTTCAGATGCATGTAGTTTAGATCTGCCTTGATCACCAGCTGAAGCCTCCACTGAACCTGAAGCAGCTTGTAGACCACAGCAGCATGCACCGGAATTAGACGTGGGAATTTCTCCCATATTTTCATGAGGAGATAATTGCTTCCCTACAGAAAGATTAACATGCACAAATTTCATTTTGGCCTCCCACAACTGTGCCATAGCTTGGTCAATTGCCTGTGAAGCTGATCTCGACATCCTATCGTAGCCACCATGATACAAATCCTGTGCAGTCCCCAAAGGAAACGCCCATGGAGGGGGCCTTGGCAATAACGCATCACCATATGCTAAAGGAATCCCTCCTCTAGAAAGCTTTTGAGTATTGGATGAATCCTTCGTATTGCTAAAAGAGGAGAAGTAAACAAAATTCAAGAGCTTTTAGTTCCAAACTCACAAGCAACTAAACTACAGAGACTTAGCAGTAATATATTATTAAAGAGGGGAGCAATGGTGACTCCAAATAGCCCCATGCACATAAATACCTAGGTAATTCACTTCTCAAGACCTCAACGCAAATCAAATATGGTGCCTTCTCCCTTGAATTCAAGAGAACAGTTTCGTCTTCTGGAATATGAACAACACGATACATCCCCTTTCCCATTGGAAAGCTGACTCCTGTTTGATTATCGGACAAAACATCAGAGGACAATTGAATAAAAAAAATATAGACAAACTTGAAAAGCAAGAGGACCTTAGCAACAATATGTAAAAACTCAAATCATCACCATTAGGAAAAAGTTATCCACTCTGCTCACAGAATAACAGTTGCCATCTTGTAGCAGAATTTACAACCATATATCTCCCTTTTAAGGGGGAAATTAAGCACCAAAATTGTACAAAACCACAAGTGGAACAACTATTACTCGTGCATATCTCTTGGCCCTCAAGCAATATAGCAGATTTCTATAAATCCCTCACTAAATTTTAAGGTTAATACAATTGGAATAATATTTAGTGGGAAGTTCTTATTTTTAAGTAGTCAGTGGCATACTTACTAATAATAGTCATTTTAGTCCATTCTTACATTTTCATTTGCATAGTTCTGATTTGGAGCAGACCATTCCACATGTAAGTCGTATCCATTAGAAATCTGCCATCAGCATTTGGGCTGATTCGAAACTACTTCCTAAGAGAGGGAGGACTTTTGGTTCTGTTCACCTTCATCTAAAGGGAACTCTACTGTTCGCTCATAGTGTTATACTATTTCTCCTTGAGGCCATTTTAACACTTGCAAAACAGTTTGTACAGCTAAAGCACTTCCAAGAATAGATATTTCAGCATGGAGGCACTCTCCCATCTGAAAACTTAGGAGAGGGTTTTGTTGTTCTTTATTGATACTACATGTTTCAGAAAGATGAAAAGACAGTGGAACTCTTCCTTCACTGCTACATTGCTAGGGATATTTGGAGCATGCTTTGGAAAGGGTGAGTGTGAAGTTGGCTCATTTTTTGTGATATGGAACACTTGGAGAGAGAAACTTGAGAACTTGTAACAGTGTTGAGAGCTCAATGATGACTGGAAAAAAGGGATAAAGTTTGCTGAAGAAAGGTACTCGTTTTGTATTTAAATAGTAACTAATTTTGCGGTTTCTTCACTTTATTGCATTTTGCAAGCAAAATGGGTTCACCCCGTCTAAAGCAGCTCTTTTTATTCCATTATTACCTATCAAAAAAAACAGAAAGAAAAACTATCACCAAGAAGGGCATTGCTCCAAGTGCACACCTCAGTTTTCTTTTCTTATCATTTAAATAGAAAATCTAAATATTATAAAATATTACCATTTACACACATGCCTTTTTGAATTTTATTTGCTTTAATGATCAACATGCCAAACAATGGTTCTGTGTTGAACTTATAGTGGTCAATGAATCAGTTGGTTGAGATACTTACACCGAATTTCCAATTATTGACTGCATAACCTTCTACTAACTCTTCGCATTCAGTATAATAATAATAATAACGACAACAGATGTATCAAATGGACAGTACATAACTCTTTGTATTCCATAAGTAAATGCATCAAACCTACAATAAGTAAAAACAACCAGATCCATATCGCTTATAACATAAATCTCGAGATTCATGTAACTGTAAATGGTATATACAAATATTTATATCATAAGAATCTATATAACATCATTTGTATGGAGTTCCTCACAACTTATGCTTCTCTTTGACTGCAACAGGGAGAAGGAGAACAAGTATTCTCATGAAAATATCTTATTAAAACCACATAGTCCGATTCTTTTCCTTTCAATAAAATAAGTTCAGAAATGTTTTCTACTCTTTGCTCGTATGATTTACGGGGCCTAGTCTCATCTATCAGTCTAAAACTTTTTAACAAATTTGTGCATCGCACAGGTCTAAAACGAGTTTCATACTAATGCCTTTTTAGTGCTGCTGCTACATTTGTTCTCTTGGAAATTATAACCTGTGGTGTTTGGTAAATCTTAAAACACCAACTTTTAAAACTCGGCTTCTTCTTATTAAAAGGTGCTTCAAGAAGCAATCTTGGGAGTGCTTTCAAAATTTCGTTCTGCTTTATTCTATCAATAGTTACAAAAATAACCTCAAAATTACCTGTTGCATTTTCAAAATACTTGTCACATTTCCAATACAAAAATCACTTTGCCAAACACAAAACTACTTCTCAAAGCAACTTCTAAAAATTATTTACCAAACATTATGATTACAACAACTTACAAAAGCAACTTTGAGTGGATTTTGAAAATCACCATCACTACAAAACCAAACCTAAACAATGTACAACCTTACATTCTCGAACAGGATTCAAATCTAGAGGCCCTTTCTCATCAATAAATTTACTTTATCAAAAGAAAAAAAGCATTAACAACTTATCATACCTCCACTCTCCTGAGCAGTAGCCACATGCGCATTGATTTCCCCAAGTGACTAGAAAGAGAGAAATACATTTAGTACAGACGTCTCGTGTTTAGGCACGCAACAACAGAAGAGGAGCATCAGCATGTACAACAAATTAAAGAGGAAGCAGGGATAACCTCGCGAAGCGCACTTTTTCTATCTTCAATTGGAAATACATCAACTAAGCCATATGAAGTCTCACATAGTGATTGAACAAAGTCAAGTGATTCATGATAGGTTCCCTTACGAAACTGAGAAACAGCATTACTTGGAAGTGGAGGCTTGGAATATACTTTTTCATTCTGCTGCTTGGGTGAGCCAGGACGTTTCTGAAAAAACAAGAACTCCGTGAACAACAAACAAGATCAACAAGTAGCATAACCATCTCAATCAAACTAGCTGCCTGTTAGTCATCATCTTGACTTGTCTACTTCCATATGAGTTACCAAACTAGCTGCCTGATTTTAATCCTAGATGAACTAACTTTTGCAAGTTCTAGTTTATATATGTAAAAATTATGCAGTAAAAAAATGCAGCCAGACAGATTTTTTTGTTGAAATCGCATATTGTAAATTCGAGTTGAACAGCAGCCTAAACTTGACAAAAAGTTCAAATTAACCCTACTTAGGCAATTCAGCTTGAAAACTGCATGTGTATGGTCAAAACTCACTGGACAAACCATTGGACAGCTGAAGAGGGTCAAAAGCTCACTAAAAAAACAATTTAACAACTGAAGATGTTTGCAATACTGATTGGCGTGGCTCTTTGAAAAACATATGCAGAGTCTGTTCATTATTTTACTTCAGTTCAAAAAATCTAATGCAATTTATTGGCGATTCTGGGTGTACCATAGGTAATACCCAACATAGTTATGAGTTTCCTTTACCGACGGGGCCATCTTTGGACAGACAGAAAGATATAAAGCATTTGTCACAGGCCCATCTCATGTTATGTGGTGTCTAGCGGAAAAGAAATTTGTTAGATTTGGGTGATTTAGTAACCTATATATTTTCCAGAAAGGAAACGTTATTACTTCCTTATTTTCGCACCTTGAAGATGTTTGCAATACTGATTGGCGTGGCTCTTTGAAAAACATATGTAGAGTCTGTTTATCATTTTACTTCAGTTCAAAAAATCTAATGCAATTTATTGGCGATTCTGGGTGTACCATAGGTAATACCCAACATAGTTATGAGTTTCCTTTACGGACAGGGCCATCTTTGGACAGACAGAAAGATATAAAGCATTTGCCACAGACCCATCTCATGTTATGTGGTGTCTAGCGGAAAAGAAATTTGTTAGGTTTGGGTGATTTAGTAACCTATATATTTTCCAGAAAGGCAACATCATTACTTCCTTATTTTCGCACCTTGAACTCAAGTTGTCTTTGTCCTTCTTCCTATGTGAATTTTCTTTTTTATTCACACCATTTGACCACTCTACTGGTTTGGTGCAGAGTTGTGCCCTTATGGTGGTTCTATGTTCTATTCCATTTATTACTTCTAGAAAGAAACTGCCTCAATAACCTAATACTATACATCCATACTGCCCAAAGGTTAGGGAGTCCCACCTTTTCTTGCTAAAGATTAGGAAGCCCAGACACTTAATCCACTTTAAAGTAGGTGCCAAATTTGCATCCGAGATGTATCAGGAAACAATTACTCTTCGCAACTTCAATTTTCTATTCTCATTATTACTTCTTAAAAATGCCTCTCAATCACCCGAATACTCTACACCCATACTCGCTGAAGATTAGGAAGTCCACCCATGCTTGATAAAGATTCAGAAGCGGAGACACTTTATCCACTTTAAAGTGGGTGCCAAATTTGCATCTGACACAAAACAGAAACAATTATTCTTCGTGCTTTCAAGATGCATACGGACGTTCTCCATGACACAGTTTTCCGAACATCTACAGCATTTTGGGAAAGAAGGGGAGTTAAATGGTGATTGTTTGATCTAAGCCAACTCTACACAAAAAAAAAATTGTATTTTCATAAATGCACCTTAGTTGACGATTTGGGTTCATAACAAGGTCGTATACTTATGATGTAAATGCATTGTGCTAGATTTTATTATAATCAAAAGAATTCCTATTGCTTTACTTTTAACTACTTAAGAGTGATTATCAATAGTAGTTTAAACAATATACCTTTTTCTGCCAATTTACATTTTCTACACCAAAATGCCACATTGACTTTCCAATTAAATCTCCATCAAACTACTAAATTCTTCCCATATCCAAACCAACACAACTTGAGGCAAAAAGTGATACACCCGTGCAGAGTTATCAATCGTTCAATGTACCAGAAGCTCAAATTTCGTGTATCATTATATGTATTGTGCATAATACTAGTAAAATGCAATAATAGAATCCAAATGACAATACCCATGGCGACTACCCTAGACTTTAATAATCAGTTTTCAACAGACGCAATCCGCATAAGCTTGCCCACCAACTTAATGACAGACCTATGAATTCAACTGACCGAGGTTTAATAATAGGTCATCGAGATTAGATTAATAAAATATTAAAATACATTTGAAAGCGCAAATGAAAAGGTGAAGGGCAAGATTCACGAACCTGCCATATTGTATAGGCTATAAAACAAAAACCCCTAAACTAAGAATGTGATCAACAGTAGCCCTGCCCCACTCTCAGTGCGCAATTGCGCCAGTCACAAGCATATATTATTCATAAGTTAGGCTCTTCATTATCCAATCCCAAATTACTGATGGTGCAGCAACTGATAGTGTACAAATTCAGCTTATCTGATAAAATGAAACAAAACAAATTGGGCTCATATTACCGTTACAAAATTCTAGACGTAAGTCCTAGTTCACAAACAATACCGTTACCGCACGTTTATCCAATTCTTTCCAAAATAAAATAAAGGGGACAGCAAAACAAAGATAAATTACTGCAAATGCAGATAAGAATGGCTGTAACGTTCTTATAAAATGGAACAAGAAATGGTAAAGGAAATCATAAGTTCACTAACCTCTTTCTTGTTTTTCAGACCAAGAAGCTCTGAATCTTCTAGACTACGATCACGATCCCTAAACAGCTTACGGAAAAATTTTTCTGTCCCAGGACTGCTTTCAAGGAAATTGCTATGGTTGCTATTTTCATTCACTGAAGCTGGCTTTGCATCTTCTGGATGAATACGAAACAATTTACGGAACAAGGAAAAATCTGAAGATTCTTCTTCCTCATTGTTTGCCAGCCGTTTGCTTTCATCATCTGTCCTATCACTACTGTCTTTCTTGTCCTCAAACTTTTCCTTAAAAAACTTACGAAAGAATCCTTCTTTCTCATCATCTTCTGCAGACCTGGTTCCTTTTTCTTCCTCACCATTTATGTCAATGCCATCCTTCTTATCCTCTGATTTCTCCTTAAACAACTTGCGGAAGAACCCTTCCTTTTCATCCTCTTCTGAAGATTTCAAGGCAGCTTTTTCCTCTGTATCGCTTCTACTGTCCCGAAATATCCGCTTGAAAAATCCCTCAGAACTAGACGTTTGATCCTCGTCTTCATCCTTACTATCCCGTAAAAGCCTCTTGAAAAAGCCATCTTTCTCTGAATCCTCTTCATCTTTATCAACAGATTTTCTACTATGCTCATCCCTACTATCCCTTAGGAGTCTTCGGAAGAAGCCATCCTTCTCTGACTCCTCATCATCTTTATCCACAGATTTCCTAGCATCGTCATCCCTACTATCCCTTAGGAGCCTTCGAAAGAAACCATCCTTCTCTGATTCTTCATCTTCTTTATCCATTGATCTCCTTAAAAAAAATGCATCTCGCACCTTTGGACCTGGTATGAACTTCTTAAATATCTTGTTCTCTTCAGGGGATGCCTTACTTCCATCATCATGCAAAGATGTCCCCCCGGATGAATATGAGAACGACTTAGCACTTTGAGTCGGAGGTGACGATGTCAAGGACAACAACCGCTGTTTCGATGACAGCAACCTATTCAAAACTTGGTTCTTGCAAACAGGAGGGCTTGCAGGAGCAGCGTTTTGAAGCCTTATCAAAGGGGCCCATTCACCCATCAACGTAGCTGCGATCTGGCACTTCTCCTGAAGCCTGCTAATCCCGTCATTATCATCAGAATCCTCAAGCTCTGCCATCAGAAACCAGTGCACTTTGAGAGCTATCTGAAGGGATTTTGAGCACATATCGATGACAAATTTGTCGAGCGAGGGGCTAGGCTTGTGAACTAACATGTAGCATATCTGGAACAAGTAGCTCTCGATACCGGAGAGAGGCAGAGTGTACATCCGGTTGCAGAGGTAATCCCTGACACCAGCATGATCGTGCTTGTATAGATAGCTGACGGCAATCCACTCGCAGAAGAAGGTGGAATCAAAGAAGCGGATGAGCCAGCCATTGTCACCAGCAGCACTTTCAATTGCTGCTGTGTTGTTGGTCCGAGTGATCTCCCTAGGCTCTGATTCTGATCGGGTCAAACCCAGCAGCCGTACCATTATTGATCAATCTGCACAAATATGTATGCGTATATAAATACTAAGCCAATCAAGAGCATCATTTGGTGGACAACAGCATTTGAGGCCTTTGTGATTTAACCACTTTCCCTAAATTAAACACCTTATACTAACAAGCATCTTGTTACACCACAGGTAATTGCACAACTAATTAATAGGGGTACAAGAGGGGCATCCACACCTGTAATCCTATATGAAACCCTAGACTAAATTTTAGAGATTATATTTTAGGGAAACCTCCCAGCCTTGTATCTAACATTACTAGGGATATGCAACCAGGTTACACTTGAACTAGGGCACTAATATCCATCCCTAGTACTATTATTAAGTTTAAAGGATCTCGTGTGAACATTTTTTTCCAAATATTAGCTTCTAATGTAGAGGAATAAGGATTGTAATTTATGAAGTGAAAATGGATAATCTGGTTCTAAGCGTTAGAAATGCCAACCACCACCACTACCTGACCATGGTGAAACTGCTTCACAATGCCAATCAGAGTTACCCATTTCTTCAATGTATATATATATGGAAATCCAGTTCTAATTGCATACATGTATAGGAAGGCATACACACACACAAAGAGAGAGAGAGAGAGAGAGAGAGAGAGATATGTTTAGGTAATTGTACCCGAAATGAAGACCAAAGTTAGAGATAGAGAGAGAAGCGATCGCAGATCGGACGAAGCAGAGAATAGCTCCGGCTCGCGGGATGAGATGTCCACGATCCAGAGGCGACAGGATAGCTGCGGTGGGGGTAGGGGTGGGGGTGTAGGGCGGGCGAAGATTTTTTAGCAGCAGCAGCCGCCGGTTGGGGGTAGGCGGCGGAAGGAAGAGCCAGGTGACAATACAGACAAACAGATGGAGAGTGCGCGTAACTGTACTTTCTGTTTTTTAATTTTCCCCCGAGATGTGGTTTTGGTTCATAAATTTTGGGTCCTAATTTAATATTTTAAACCCGATCAGGTCATTAGATTATTCCGTACAACTAATCAATTTTTACAAGATGATAATACGAATGAAAATATGTAAATGTACATAGCTAAAATAAAAATAATCAAATGACAATTACACTATAATATTTTTTTAATGAGGTTTATTCTTTCTTTATGGTTACATTATCTAATTATTTTATTATAATATATTATTATAATTATAGTAAAATAATCACTATCACGCTCCATAAAGAATCCTTCAATTCTCCAATTGTGTAGAATCAACTAGCACCCGAGGAATTTTAATCCAAGAAAATTACATATTCATTGGAACCACTCCCCAGCTTAATAGTATTTTTTCCGGCTCATGAATGCCATGAATTTTCCTTATAATAACCCTACTACATACTTATCTTCTATAAATCAGGGAAGTAAGTATACAAGGGAGACCATTCACATCACTCACCATAAAAATCCAAGTGAGCACACTATTCAATTATGGGATAATCCTCATTCAGGAGAATAAGAAGAAACTCAACTCATCCAACATGATGCAAAGGCCTCCATTAAGAAAACCCTATCAAAATTAACTTTTTATGAACTCCTTTTGTCTCTCATGCGTATAAACAAGCACTAGTCAAGTTTATATAGCAACAAAAGTCTTCTAATAGAAAATAAATCTCCATCAAATCCCGAGTCAAACATAACAAACCGCCTTTGACCAGACCTGATTGATTGACCATACAACTCCTGATTGATCAATCAGAGCTCCAATCGATCATACAGGTCACAAGCGATCGATTACTAGCTGTTGTTTCGCATACCAAACTTCAATTTGATTTCTGTTTTACCCAAAAGCATTCCCAATATTTCCCATTGTCGACTTTAACCCCACAACTCCGCGTACATTCGGATTTTGAGTCAATCTTACAATAATACTCACCTTTGATGAAAACATTCGAGTAACTAAACAAGCACCACGATTAAAGAATCGCGGCAACCATATGTTCAGCCATGCACCAAGACTCCACCTTAAATTAGATTCTCTTGCCATCACCTCTAAGACCAAAAATAACCATCCCTCTTTATTCTGAGATTCCAATTTTGACTTCATTCCCACACAATCACCATGTGTCAGTTGACTTGACTGCCAAGAATTTTCTGAATAAGTCTCATATCGAACCATGTCAAGGTCTATCATACAACCATGACTTTCATCACCATGACCACATTGTCACACAGGGCTAACCATAATACCAATTTACCTTAGCATTAGCCCCTTTTCCATAACCAGCGAACATCTTGGACTTTGACCTTATACCTTACTTGTCACGCCCCCGAATCCCAAGCACCTGGAATCAGGGGGTGATGTGCTAATTATAACCAATCCACAATAAAAAAAAAGCTAAACCAAAGACAACTGAACCAAAGAAATTTGAAAACTGCACTAAGATATACATAAACAAAATACACAAATACTACCCAGAATCTAATACATCAATCTACTATTTAAGTCCAGTACATGACGTAAACAGTGCACCAAAATAAAATAATATACATCAGAGTCTGCGCAAAAACAAAAAACTATCTAAATCCAAATAAAGCAATCCCTGAACTCAAAACCTGCAGAATGCTGACAAAATCCTGACAGA
>MKEJ01029558.1:0-25682 GCA_001753735.1 Embelia ribes
TTCTCCGATATGTTGGGTTGAGGTTGGTTACGGTGCATTATTGGGGCAAAATTGGTACAAGAGACGACACAAAATATGCAATTGATTAGACAGCGGTTGGAAATGGAGCAAAGTCGTTTCAAGAATTATGCGGACTTGCAACGACGTCCTTTTTCGTTTGATGTGGGCAAACATGTATTTCTAAAAGTACCTCTAAAGAAGGGAATTATGAGGTTTGGAAAGAAAGGAAAATTATCCCTGAGATATATTGGTCCTTTCATGATTTTGGAAGCGGTTGGGAAAGTGGCTTATAAGCTTGCGTTGCCACTATAATTGTCAAGTGTTCATCCTGTCTTCTATGTGTCGATATTGCGGAAGTATATTAGGGATCCTTCGCATGTTATTAACTTTAGTGATTTATATGTTAAGGAAGGTGTGTCATATGAAGGGAAACTAATTCAAATTCTCAATGTGAAAGATCAAGTATTAAGGCGGAAGACGATTAGCCTAGTAAAGGTATTGTAGAAGAGTGGCTCAAGTGAGGAGATGACATGGGAGCGTGAAAAGGCGATGCATGAGAAGTTTATGGAGCTTTTTGTTAATTTTGTTATGTTTTATGCTTTATATAGTACATGCAAATTTTAGGGATGAAATGTTCTAACGTGTGGAGGATGTAACGCCCCAAAAAGTTCCGAATAATTTTTTTATTTTTAATAAATAATTTTATTATTTATTTAGTGTTGATATGTCACATTAGAATAAAATATATCATAAGTGTTGTTTCGTTGTTGCGTTGAGTTGTGTTATTTTGTGGAGGTGTTGATTTGTTGTGTTAATATATTAGTTGCGTGGGAAGTTGGCTTTGAGAGTAGTTTTGGTGGTTACAAGTTTGTTTTATGATTGTTGTGGTGAAGTTGAAGTTGCAGGAGGGGTGTCGGCACATCCATTTAGGGTGCCAGTACACCCTAGCCTCAAAATTGAGCAATATTTTTGCTGTTAGCACTAGAGTGGGCTTCTGGCACACCCAGGGGTGCCGAGTGGGGTGCTGACACACCACACAAAAATATATGTTGGTCCAGACTACTTTATGGCAAATCCAGCTCTTATACATTACTTTTTCCTACTTTTTCTCTTCATTTTCTTCATCAGGTTGTAGAAGTGTAAGAGAGTGTGAGAGTGGTGAAAGTGGATTTTAATTCTCAAGTCTTGATTTCATCTAACTTTCGAACTTGTACGTAAAATATTTTTGCGTATTTGATATCCTTATTGCATTAACTACGTGTGGACGTAAGTTTTCTTTCTCTTCTCATTCATTTATCATTTCTCAATTCCAAGCCTCGATTGCTAGTCAAAATAAATTTGATATTCTTCTTCCTCGTGCTGAGTAGGTATTTCTTTATCTATAGGTTCGTGTTAATTCAAGTACATTCGTTAGATCATTTCGTGGGGAAAAGAAGAGGCAATTTTAGGGGTTTTATTTGTGAGGCTTGAGACGTGATTCACTGGCATTGGAGATACAAGTAATCTATAGAATAGCAATGTAATTGTGAGTTTATGCGTGCATCTTAAATTGTAATTTTGGTTGACTTATTGATTTGAATTAGCGTTGCTTATATTGCTTTATTCAACTTATTATTGTTAGTTAGGTTGTATAAAGCACTTGTTGGCATAGAAATCATATTTGCATTCATAATTATACATATTGATTAAAATATTTTGTGTTGAGATAATAAAGGCGAAGTTTGAAAATGTTTTGGCGTTGGCTTTTGATAATGAAATTTTCTGAAGGAAATTCAAAAATGATGTTTTGATGGAAAGTAAAGGAGATCCCTTTTATTTTCCAAGTTTGTAAAATTTGCGAGTTTGTGAGAAAAGTGATGATCCTTATTTGCAAGTCAATTAAAAATGTGATAGTTTAAAATGATGTTTTCAAGATTAATGCATAAGTTTCATTCATTGGGCTGAGTCATTTTATATTCTTCTTTAAGACAAATGCCAACTTTTATTTGTAAGTAAAGATATTTAAACTAAAAAGAAGGCTCGGTGCCTTACCATGAAAGTTGATAAACTTGCACAAGGATTTATCATTGATTGGAGTTACTGAGAGAGAGATGGATCAATGAGGGCTTTGATTGGTATTACTCAGAGAGAGACAGATCAAAGTCTAAAAAACTTGTTTAGATACTAGTCCTATTTATTTTATTATTTGCGTTGTGGTGGGTGAGTTGGCGAGTTTTGTTAGGGATGGCAATAGGGCGAGTTTTCATGGCTACCCGATCCGTCCATAATGATTATAATCCGTTTAAAGTACCCTATTGATTTTTAGATGGGTATGGTATAAAATTTAGATATCCATTAGGGTTTGGTAAGATTTTGGTATTGACTCCTTAGGTGCCCGGTACTCGCTTATTTTTAATAGGGTACCCGATACCCATTATCATATGGGTACCCATTAAATCCGAATAATTAATAAGTTTATGTATATTATAGCTGATTCCATTCTATACATTATTTGATATGTAGTGAAGCTTATAATTTTCTTTTTAATGCAATGCTTTTTTTACTAAATTTATTTTTAAGACATTGATTCGAAGTTGCACTTTTAAAGACAATGATACTACTTGATGCCGAGTCTTTGAATATTTTTTATGTGATTTGTTTTAATGGAACTTTTTTGATATGATTTATTATTATTGTTGTTGTGAAACTAATTTGGTTTAAATAAATTTTCATTTACTAATATACTTTTTTTGTGATTAGATTATATGATTTAGTATTAAGTTGTTCATAATGTACACGCACTAGTCAAATTTTGTAAACGATAGTAGAAACATTTTAATGGAAAATAGCTTGGAAACAGGTATTACAAAACCATAATCAAATTCACTTAAAAATAAGTGGTAAATGATTTGTAAACGAGTACCCGGTTAATAAATGGTAAGGTTTTAGTATTTGATCGGAAAATTTAAACGGATTTGGTTTATGGTTTTACTAAATGATAATGGTTATGATATGACAAAATTTTGAGGGTACCCTACCCATTGCCACTCTTAAGTTTTGTCACATTGGTGTGTGTATGTGTTGGGTTTTGGGGGGAGGAGGGGATGTACATTCATAATTACATCTTGAGGCACCGCATAGTATCACATTTATCGTATTATTGCGTAGGCTAATTCGTGCATTTTCTTTTGTATGTTCTTGGATCATATTTGTGATGTAGGTGCGGAGACGCTAAATAGCCATCCTTCAGGTGCTCAGATGGCCTTATGTTCATATTTTGATGCTAGAGATTATAGCTTTATTTTTGCATTTACCCTCTTATTTCTTGATGTATGATTCGAGGAACTTTCATATATGAATTGTATTTATTTTTGGGCCCAGTGTTGTAACATGATGTATTACCTTCTATTGTAGCCTAATGATGTATTTTGATATTCGGACTAGAATAAAAGTGTAATACTTATTATTCTTAGGAATTTAGATATGTTGTAATTAATTTGTTATTCAAGCATGTAGCTTGTATGTTGTAGTAAACATGGTATTTACATTTGTTATTAGTGTTGACATTATTATTATTTGTAAGCAGGCTATAAGGAGCATATTTCTTTTTGGCACACTCTGATATTGTTATGTTGTAGTTGAAATGTGATAGGTGTATTAGCAATGTTTTCCTTTCCTTTTCTTTCTTTTAAAAATTATATTTTTATTTTCCTTTTTTTAAAAAAGGGAAAATAGTTTACGTCCCCCGAGTCTTCGGAATTCGGGGCCTGATAGGGACATACGCAGTCCACGTGTCTGATAGTGGTATATAGGAGGTGTTGTGATAAGTGGAACATGCAGATGTAGAGCCCTTAAAGTTTCGTAGTCTGAGTAGTTCTCGTGGACCTGCTCCTTCTTCTAGTTTGAGGATGTTGTATGTTCATCCACCCTCTTTTTCTTCTATTTAAGGTACAAGATCGTCTTGTGGTGGTGATGGTGGTGGTGGTTTTTCTTGTGGTAGATTCCAGTAGGGCCAAACTTCTCAGGCTCGTGCTTATGCTATGTCACAGGCACCAGATGTTAAGAGCCTTTGGTAATATAAGGTATACTTTCTTTTCTACTTGGGCACATATATTGTTTGACATTAGTGCATCTTACTCTTTCATTTCTGTACCTTTTGCATATATGTTAGAGTTACTTTTTGAGGAGTTGAGTACTCATATTTATATTGATACTATGAAGAGAATATGTTTCGTAACTATAGTGTGTGTCAGGGGTGTGAGCTTGTGATAGTTGATCATATCTTTGTAGATGATTTTATTGTGTTTGGAATGCTAGAGTTTGATATCTTTATCGGCATTGATTTGTTGTCGCACTTTCATGTCGTTTATTGATTGTGAGTGGAGGCGGGTTTCGATGAAAACTACTTTGACCGCTTTGGCACATAACGAGAGAGCAAGTGAATAACCATTGATATTGAGTTACAGTTGAACCCTTATGGACCAAGTTTGCAAACTCCATCCTCTTTCTCTCCCGATTAGTGCTAGGAAAGAACTCTTTTAAGAACGATCTCCAAAAAACCTCTCAAGTCATACCAACTCGACCATGCACCTTAATGTGACCCTTCCACCACTTGGCGCCTCACTTGGCAAATAGAATGGCGCCGTAGCCATTTGCAAATTCTCATCAACCATGTGAAGCACATTGAATATCCCCTCAACCCCCATCAACCAATGCTCCGCAGCTATCGCTTCCTCATCACCCTTAAAGATGGGAGGATCTATTCATCTGAAATGCAATTGAGCCACCGAGGCTTTTGCCTCCCAGCTAGGTCTATCTTCCACTCTCATACTTTGCGCCAAATTACGCATCACTTATTCCATGGCTTTCAAAAAATTAGAAGGGTCGGTTTGAGCTCCTCCAGCATCATCAACTCTTGTTTGAGTACATGGCAGACACGGGGTCGAGTATCTGAAATCTCTTCCTTATATTCCTCCATACTCGCTTCACTACTTTCTTCCAAGTCAGAAATGCCCTTGGCTTCTCTAATCTCTGCTTCTCGATTCCTAGTACGTCTAGCTTCCACTTCTTTAATTCCATGTCCCCCAATACGACCACTTCGAGTATTGACCCTACGGCCTCTACTGCCACAACGTCTACCACTTCTACCTTGTCACGTTCCCATTCTATCATTCACTTTAAGACACCAACATCAACATAAGAAGACATAAGATTTTCTAACAAATGTCTTTTACGGCACAACACCTTTGCAGCTGGACACAATGCCAACACAAATGTAACATAATGTCAATACTATGAAAAATTTTCAAAATAACTACCAATCATTACCCATGTAATATTGCTACACACACAACTATCCAACAAACAAGCACTTCAAGCTTACTATTGTGAACCCCATACAAACTACCCAAGAGCCATCGAAATTTACATAACTTAATTAAGCTCTAATACCCACCTGTCACGTCCCGAATCCCTAAGACCCATATGGGTGATTGTTTTCCCTTTTTAAAGAAAAGGAAAAAAAATATAGGTTTTTGAAAATAATTATAAACGGGAAAGCCATAGTAAACTGCTTCTTTCATAGTGTTCAACTATAACAATTTAATATCAGAGTGCGCCCAACAATTACTTACTATAATCTGCTTACAATAAGTATATCAATACTGAATAACAAAAGTAAACTTCGTGTTTTCATTACATATAAGAGCAAACTACTCGATACAATAAGATGCATATTACTCATTTGTTCATACCCAATACATAACTCAACGTAAGGTAACAACAGCTGGTAATACGCAAAATAATACATCATCATCATCATCGTCAAATACACCAACTACCATAACTAATCTATACCTCGAAATAGGTACAACAATATATATAAGGCAACAAAATATAATACCAAAATTAAGCTTCACAACTATCTACAAAGAGTTTGTCCGAACACCTCAATGGCGACCATCAATCGCATCAACGCCTATTACATAATTTATATGACAAATATGCAAAAAAGAGATATACAAGTTAGATTACTAATAACACAATAAACAAGATGTTATGCAATACACAGAATGTGTTGTGTAATCCAACAATGACAAGGTGCAATGCTACCCACACACCTAAACCTAACAACCCAACAATCCTCAATAACTCAATGCAATGCAATGCAATATAGGACGTGTGTCTAATCTACTTTGATCCGCCTCTTTCTTAGTGACGCTAATCAAAATCTTCATTGATCCACCTATCTCTTAGTGATGCCAATCATTGGAATAAGGCGTTGAACCTTCCCAATAATACACACACAAATCAACACAGTCCGAATAACAACATCAAAGACTCAACCCCAATGTATGCGACGCAAGCAATAAGTCATTTTAAAATAGCGTTCAAAACTTTTCAGAATTCGTATCCATATCAGTTGCTCATTATCGAGCCTTCTCAAAATATGTCACATTTCCATCCGCAAAGCATTTAGTACAACTTCTTAATAAAATCATTTCAATATCAATTTCATTTTGAAAACAATACTTTTTTCAATAGCAAATGAAAAATATTTCCCAATGTCCACTTGTTTACGAATGCGATACATAATGTATATGTATGAATATCAGTGTTATAATACTCATATACTTTTCATTAAAACTAGCTACTATAATGTAGTGAAAATAAGTATATAAGAATAGCATGAACCAAACATAAAACCAGCTCAAATTAACACTTATCAAACATTTACATAGACTCAAGTTTATGTTGCCATTTTATAGTCGGCTCATACCCAGATTCACGCTAGAAGTCACCCAGAAACCTCTTATCAAAAAGCCCCAATTTCTCATCTATTCGCCTCCCGATTGATCTATCACCCGGACTCAAAACAATTCAAACCTAGAGAAGAAAATACTCTACTCATCAAGAGGAAAAAGAATATCAAATTTAATTTCATGTACAAATAATACATGAAAATCAATGAATAGTAAACGAACGAGACAAAGGACAAGACTTACCTCAAAATTTTCCTCACGCTTCAAGGATCGAGAATCTACAATTATTTTTCAAGTACAACCTCAGCTACTAGATGAACCCCCCACAACAAGATTGAACTCTTTGAAATCCCCCACAACCTCTCTCTTTCTAACCCTTTTTCCCGAAATTGGGAAAATAAAGGACAAAAAGTACTTTAAAAGTAAAAAAGAAATGGGGTCTACGCTATCTGTGGCGTCCATCGACCCTAAGTTGGCCGTCCGCCGACATCTAATGCTGGACACCCCATCGAGCACTCTTTGGACACAGGGGAAAACATTTAGAAACAATTTCGAGTTTGGACCAAACATACATTCCTTGGAAACATTTGTCTGTCGTCTTGTCCGGTAGCTCAACCCGTCCGACAGATTATCGGATGTTCTATTTTCAACAACTCCAAGATTGGCCCACAACCTTTTCTTTCTATTAAACAAATATCTTCTTAATACATTATTGCATACCATAGTTATACATACGATTATCCATAATATACAATATTGCCACAGACAAAATGCAACACATCGTATATATATGTATTAAAAGGAAAAATTAACTCTGAATTTCCAGGACATTATAAAAATAAAAATAGCATGCATATTGTACGGGTTACAAATTATTATGCTATTTTCTATATTATTGATACATGTCTGATTAATTTCATGATACATATCTCACTAATTAAGAATTTTTACAAATAAATATATTAAAAAATATTGTAGAATTATTTCTAGCAATCCATGATTCTTCATCAATATACAAAATATTATCCTAATAAAATTAAATTTTTAGAAATATTATCATATTAGTACTTCCAACAAATTTAAATCTAACCTAATATATATTATTTTGAAAAACTAATATTGCAGTAGAATTCTATCAAACCTAAATTTATTGAAAAAAATATAAGGCAACTTGGATTAAAAAAGAAAGATATCATATCAAATTAAGATGAAAATTTATCTATATAAATATTATAAAAAACTAAAACTAACAATAAAAAAAAATATTATACATGCAACTTGTGTATCACGTGAGCTACACTCTAGTTAATTTTATTAACACCGAATTAAAATAAACCACTAAGTAGTTATTGGATTTGTTTCTATTTTCATCCAAAATCATATAAACAAATTTAGAACAATCTTGCCAAGAGAGAAGTATAAAGAGGACTCGAGATTTTTATTTCAAATGAGAAGAGGAGAGGGGAGGGTTTGTTTGGAGAGAAAATGGTTTAACAAATAAGCCTATGACAAAAATGAGATCATGCAGATCCGACCGAATGGTTAACATACTAAGTAACTGTGATTTTCATTTAATTGGAACCACTTCATCGTTTGATTGATTTTAAATTGGACCATTGATTCAAATTTTAAATATTACTTTATATTGCAAATGGTAAAATCTAATTTTAATACATATCAAATGTGAATAGAAAAAATGGACATACGTTCATCGAACATTCACACCAGCCATTGTCATTTAATTTTTAAATATGAGTTTCTGAAAAATCATTTCTCTTACATAATAGAGATTCACACGATCCTTTTTTATTTAATTTCTAAATATAATTTTTTAATAAAACTATTTCTCTTGCATAATAGAGATGGGTCATTTTTATATTTTCTAAACAAACTGTATATACGATTATGTAATCTATATATAAATATAAATTAAATTAAAAAAAAATTATTTCTCCAATAACTTGATGTGTCTTTTTCTTTTAACAGAATTTAGTAAAAAAGTGTGAATTTCGTTTTCAAGTCGAGAAAGTCAATGAGTAATTCTAAAAAATAAAATAAAAAATAAAAAGAGTGGATTGACATTATATTATATTATATAATATTTTTGATAGGCTGCTTGAAAAGACAGGGGGTGATTATTCTAATAATATTTTCACCAATCAATCTTAAGAGCATTTTCAATCACAATCAATAAAATAATTACTCAAAATATATTTAAATATTTAATTTACTATTTTAGTTAGCAACTTTTTAAAATTTACTCCAACTACATTATCTATTTTAACTAATTACTCAAACAAAAATAGGCGGTGATATGAGACAAAGAGGGAGAAATAAAAAAAGAAAGTGGAAACAGCAAGATGGAGTAATTGATGCGAGAGAATATGAGTAAGAATTGTGACAAGTAAAATAGAGAACCAATTATTGAACAGTCAGACCCAATATTTTTGTATTGACTCAACCAAACAGCCGCAAAAATTTATTTGTTAAGTGGTTTGGGGGATGTTCTAACCTACTGATAGATACAGGGAAAACCAGGCTACAACTGGGTAGATGCAATGGGCATTTGCTCTGTCTTGGCTGTTCTCAAGTTGACTTCGACTGCCCCAACTTTTTCACCGACTCTCTTATTCGGACCTCCTCAACCGATAAACCGTAGCCCCACGATCACTCACCAAAAAGGTCCCCTCTTCCTCAGCCGTCCGATTACTACAATTCGCAGGAGTCTAACGCCAACAGCGACCATGCTGGCGGAGAACCCCCTGGTGAGTGATGTCATGGCCGCCGCATTGAGCGGAGGAGTGGCTCTGTCTCTGCTTCGATTGTGGGAAGAGACCGCCAAACGACAAATATTTGACCAGGTTAGAATTATCCTTTTTCTTTTCTCTTTGCCTTTTTCCCTTTTGTCTAGTTTTGTGCATTTTCTTTGTTACTCTCTCCGTTTTTTATTAACTGACTCCATGTAGATTTTGTTTGGTTTAATACTATTAAGTTTTGCTTTAGAAAACTCATGTTGTATTTGTTAGTTTTTGTTGTTTTAATCCTATTAATTACTCAATATATTAATTAAATTTAAGAATTTAATAATAAGTAATATGGTAAAATAATACTGTTTTGTGACATTCACGAGACTATTTAATAGCCTTCTCAGTATGAAACAGATGGAGTATTTGATGGGAAAATGATTGGTGTCAAAAGCTGCATACAACTGGCTCAAAGCTTTTAGCATTTTCAGGGCAAAATAGTGAACAAGCTAAGTTTAGAAGGAAATTGCAACCACATTATAGCTTCTAAGTAAATAAACTAGCTTTATTTTGTCTATGGTTAGCTTAAAATTTGTAGTTTATTTAGGCCAAAATAAAAAAAAAATGCCGAGATTAAAAGTTGATTAGTCAAATGTAGTCTAACTATTAAACAAAAAAGAAAAGTTTGAGCTTAAAATCTACAACTAAACTAACCCTTAGTTGATCTTCAGGTATTCCACGAGTCACACTATGAACATCCATACTGAACTTTAGGGGCTTAGGGATGAGCACACCAGTGCATCAGATGCTATTTAAGTAATATTCTGAAAGATAGTGAATTTGCTATAGTGATCCTTTCTGAACTACAGAACCACTGTTAACACCAGTAGTACTTTTAATTTAGGAAATATTCAGTGAGAATCCACTAAACTCCATCTCGGTTTTAGAGTTTGAGGTACAATGACCAACTTTAGGATTAAGAATGGGTAAACTGGTGAGAATACCTTTAATATATATATATAAACTATTAACCTCTCCAGCATCACCACGTCGAGCTCAATTAAAGGTATTCTATATATGGACAACCAGTGTACGAAGTTCTTGCATTGCGGTGTTTGGAATGGTGAATAGTCTAAAATTCAAAAATCTGGAACTTCAGACTCTGAGGAGAGAAAGTGTAAGGTTTTCTTGTCTTTTGGCTTCAGGAAAGCGTGGAAATTTCTTTTTTCTTCTTGTGTTTTTTTTTTTCAACGCAATCAAAGTGGAATTGCGCCATACAGGGTGGAAAGGTAAATTTTGATTTAGAAGTATTTGCTGATGTAAGTTATCAGAAGGCGCTTCAGTTTAAGAAACTAGCCTAGGGTTCAATGACCTTGTCCCACTACAAGGCTAAATTTCCGTAGGCAGACTTTCAACACACATGGTTATGGATGAAATAAATACTGCAAGGAGTTACGACTTTGAGGTAAAGTCAAAAGTTTGCAACTGTGTATTGGCCTTAGAACTGAAAATACTTTTGGTTAAGTCATAAAAATAAAAAGTTTGCATAGTAGAAAGAGGTGAATATGAACAAAACAAAAGGCCGGCTCAAGGGAATCAATTTACAGATAAACAAGTTAGTGATCCAAAGTAAAGTAAGCAAGGCACTGCTAAACCTCATTGCAAAAACAAAGCGATGAACTCTCTTGAGATCAACCTTGTCATCTTGATCTACTACCTTTCCTGCCCTGGACTTCCTCAGCAAATAAACCATAGGCCCATGATTGATTACTCATCAAAAAATTCCCCGCGTTCTTAGCCATCCGATTACTACACCTGCTGTTGATTCCCGTATCTGATGCCAGCAGCGATCATGCTGGTGGATTAACCCCTAGTGAGTGACACCAGCTACCGCATATAGCGGAGGACTAGTTTTGTCTTTACTTCATTTGTGGGAGGAGACCATCAATCGACAGCTATTTGACCAAGTTAGTTGTTGGATGCCCTTTTCTTTTCTTTTTACTTCTTTCTTTTTCTTTACTCCTTTTGTCCTTTGGTTTTGTGCATTATCTTTATTATTTAATGGGAAAAGATTGATGAATATTGATTTATTAGTTATGCTAACTGAGGTTGATTTTCAGATTTTGGAAAGGTTAGGGCACTTTCACTGGAGTACATACTTTCAATGCCTAATTTTAGTCCCTGTGATTCAAACTTTAAATGAGACTGGAATTTAGAGAATTGCTACTTACTACCACTTCAATTTAATAGTAGAACTGAAAGGAACAGTAGTCTTATTTCAACGGGAACATCAGTTTACTATTGATCTTATGCTTCTTGATCTTTGAGATTTTGATTTGCTCTTGGTAGGGACTTGAAATTAAATGGATTCTTCCGATAACTTCAATTATTTCAATTTATGAGAATCAATGCAAGTAATGCTTGGCTAGCACTATTTGTTGAATGATTGTGAATATGTCTTTTATTCTTATATATACAGCAGATGGTCTAATGTGTTGAGTACAAAACTTTTATGTAAAAGATTATTCCCTAGTTGCTGCCAACTTCCTTTAAGCACTTTTGCCTAAATTACAACATGAATAAGTTATCTTACTCATTGCAAAAGTTACTCAAGGAACTTCTTGCAGGTTCGGGATTTATCAACAGGCCAGCTTTTGCATTGTTACCTCTGAGTCAAAAAGGCTTAATGAAAGCTTATTAAGGATCAGTAAAGAGTATTAGATTGTCAATTGTGGTTATTTTCGAACTCTTGGGGCCGCTCAAATCTTAGTGGCTAAAACCGTAGAGGGTTTTAACTCAATTAGGATGTCAACACTTGCTTCCACGTGACTGATGATGGTCGAAAGAGGCATGATATAAATGGCAACGACGGTTTAGCCGGCAGGTGTGATTGTTCACCAGTGAACAAACCCCGTGACAATCAATGATTGGAGAGATCTAAAAGTTCTGAATTTTTTTATCAATGATGGTGGTTATAGAAACATTGGAAGAAACTGGAAACAGATTGGGCTCTTGTACAAATATGTTGGACAAAAATATGAAAGATATAAATAGATAGTCAATAACCTGACCAATAGGGTGCATTTGCAATCAACACTAACGTTGAAAGGGATCCACTCTTTCCTGGAGAACTTACTACTTATGAACACCCGATGAGATTGTAATTCTAAAAGTAAGGAGAAAGTCTAAAAAGATTAGATAACCAAAGGTAAACCTAAACTTTTAGATTTGATAATCCCAAGATAAATAACTACGCAATATGTTTTGCATCATTTGCTCAATGTGGTAAATGATTAGAGAATGATTTTAAGTTAAGTTTCTTTTTTTCCTTATTCTTCAACCAAGCCTTAATCCCAATAATTTGGAGTTGGTTAAGAGGTGTCTGCCTTGAGGACTTTACAGGAGGTCACCCATTCTAGTAATATTCTTGCCAAAGCACGTTCCTACAGTGTAACATGAGGACTTTCCACAAGGTCAACCTATTCTAGACTCCTAGTACTATTCTAGCTCAATCATGCTTAGCTTTGATTTTTGATGGGATCCGGTTCATAAGTTTTGGTATCATCTCACCCATTTATGCAGGACAATTTCCAAGGTATCATTTGCCCCTGATGTGCCATATGTGTTGTAGTGATTTTTCTTTATTGACTTAATTTTACTAAGTCCGGGACTATTTCAGGGGTTTATCCTGCAAGTATGGACTGATAGTTGTGAATAACATTTTGTTTCATAAATCATTTATCTTCTGAGAACATCTTATTACCTTAAATATAACTTTTAATTTTATATATTTAAAATTTTGTGTTAGAAACTGAATCGGAAGCTTGTCCATGTGAGCGTGGGGTTAGCTTTCATGCTTTTCTGGCCACTGTTCAGGTAAGATTTGATTGAGAGGAGAAGCTCTTGGTTGAGTCTCTCTCAATTTTCTTTCTGATTGATAAACTTGTGGTTGCAGTTCCGGTTGGCGGGGAGCTTTTCTAGCAGGGCTTATTCCTGGGGTAAATATAATAAAGATGCTTCTTATTGGACTTGGTATATATAAGGATGAGGCTACAGTCAAATCAATGAGCAGATTTGGAGACCGCAGGTTATGCATCTGCAAGAAAAAGTGGTTCAGCATGCGTGCACTCTTGTAGCTAACCTTTTGTTAAAGTAGAGACCCTTCATAGATTTGTTTCCAGGATTAGGTTTTTTGCTTGCGTTTATTTGGTTTTATTAGAATCTGAGTTTGCGTAATTTGGATTAGTTTGTTTTCCTTGTGACCGTGGATTTTTGGAAAGAAAAGAGTTATTTTCTATTTCAATCAACAAATTCTTGCCCTAGACATTGCTTGCATAAAAATTCCAGAATCAAGAAAGCTAAAGTTTGCATCAAATTGCTTAAAAGTTTTTCAGGTGTATAAGAACATTTCAACTGACCTATCTCCACATTACTTTACCTATTGATCAATGGTGTAACCTTTTAAATGTTGCCTAACGTTTAATCTTTGTTCCATTATCAGGGAAATTCTCAAGGGACCCCTGTACTACGCTGTCACAATTACTTTTGCTTCTGTTATTTTTTGGAGAACTCCTATTGGAATTGCAGCTATCTGCAACCTTTGTGCTGGAGATGGTAGTTCTTTGTCTTTTAGCATTTTTTCGTGCAAGGCTTGTTTGTTGCAAGTTTACAAGCAAAATTCTTAATACTGTTTCCAATAAAACCCTTGTCTTTTGTGGCTGCCAAGTTTTGTATCAGTTTCCATGTTAAGTTCAAGTTGTTAGGTTGGCATGCTTTTTAACACTATACAGTTTTGCTAAACATGAAAAGTTCGTAAATAAATAAATAACAAACTTCTTGTTGATTGGTTAACTCTTCAGCATGCTTTTTATGTTTCAATTTCAGAGAACCTTTTTTACCTTCTATTTTTAGTTCACCTTTTTCAGTTACATCATATACAGTTTTAGTCTCCATTTAGTCGTCGTAAAATGTGCGCTGGTAAAATATTCATCCCGAAGCATCTACTTTTATTTGTCATCCTTTTTTTGATTGTTTAAAGTTTTACCAGAAACATTTAGTACCAAAGTTAAAGGGAGGCTTTGCATGGGACGTTTTGAGTAGTTGTTCCAAATCCGTAATTTGAAAACATCTTTCTTTTTGTTTCTTTTTTTTTTCCAGGTTTAGCGGACATTGTTGGAAGGCGGTTCGGAAATCAAAAACTTTTCTATAACAAAAACAAATCTGTTGCTGGCAGCATTGCTATGGCAACTGCTGGTTTCTTAGCATCTATCGGGTAACTTCTGCACGTGTTCCATTATGAGTAATTTCCAGAATTTGATCCATCATGGCTGATCAAATAAATGTGTTGGTGCAGGTTTATGCATTATTTTAGCTTGTTTGGATATGTTCGAGGGAGCTGGGAGATGACTTTGGGTTTTCTGATCGTGTCTCTTGTCACGGCACTGGTAGAATCCCACCCTTTTAGCACTGAGCTCGACGACAATCTAACTGTTCCCCTGGCTTCTGTTTTGGTGGGCTACCTTGTATTTTAGTTTTTATTTTAAAAAAAAAATGTTTTATATTTATTTTGTATAGGATTTGGTATGTAAAGTGGAGAGACCCATTTACGAGAAAGAGTTTTCTAACACCTTTAAACAGGTGTGGAGGTGAGGCACACTTTTAGGCTACGTAAACAGGATCTAATGCGAGTAATTAGAAAACTATTTATGTAATTTTTTATTGATTGATTTTGTTTATGTGGCTATTCATGTAATTTTTTATTGATTGATTGATTGATTGTGTTTTAGTTTTTAATTTTTAAAAAAAATGTTTTATATTTATTTTGTATGGCATTTGGTATGTAAAGTGGAGTGACCCATTTACGAGAAAGAGTTTTCTAACATCTGTCAATGCATTTGTTGTTTATTAATAAAATAAAACTTTTTTAGCACTGAAAGCATAACTATGTGCTAATGTTCACCTCGCTAGACTTTGGAAAAAGTCCAATCTAATTTCACATAAATAAGATTAAATGGATGTAATTAAAAAAAAAATTAATTTTTTATTATTAGATTCTATTTATATGATTATAAAGCATTACCTCGGATTTATTAGTTTGTTAAATGGGCTATGGTTACCATCATAATTTTTTCTAACCAAAATTTTTTGTGTAAAATTTTTTATTTAAAATTTTATTATTAAATTTATAATGTAATTTTTTTTTAATGTAGATTTAACCATCTCTATAAATTTTATATTACTTATATGCCTTTTTCGTCTTCACTAAGGATATAAAGTATGGAATTGTAGAAAAGAGAAAAAATATCAAATTTTGCTACTGGAGAAGAGAATATTTGGGAGGTATCAATCAATCTACCAATTTTTCGGAAAGAAAAACTTATGATGTGGTTAGGTTCCATCCGTAAAAACATAAATGATCATACCCCCTTTTCCTCCTTATGTAAGGAAGTGGTGTACAAAAAATAATACTAAAAAACAATCATGTCAAAATTTGATTGGGTCACATCCTTGGAACCTAATATAGCCGGTGGTTAGTAGCTTTGTGGCCTATTTGCTTTTTCTCTTTAAAATAAAAATAATTTTTTTTGCATTTTTATAATATAATAAATGACTTTAAATATGTATAATAAAAATTTATATACTATATATAGAATTAAAGCTTACAAAATATATTTAATAAGGAGATCTATCTTAATATATAAATTTAATTTTTTTTTTACATATAAGTTGTCAATACTTTATTTGTATAATTTTTACTATATTGCTACGTGTACTTTTTATTTTCTTGGGACTAAATAAGCAAAATAAATAAATAAATTTGTGTTTAACTCACAAAATACAGTAAATCTTATTAAATTAAAGAACACCATTATCCTAATCATTGTTTAAATAATAAATAAATTATAAAATACCAAAACTAAAATTCAAAATTAATATTTTTTTATGTGATTAGTATATCAGTTTCACACTAACACAGCATATGACTCATGCATGGTACAGTAGACTAGTATATAAATATGTGTATTATACCGTTTTAGTTGTATCAAAACATAATAAATCTTTAGTTTACATATATACATGTATACATACATACATACATACATACATATATATATATATATATATATATCATACATTCTTCTAACTTCTTTAATATATATAACATGCTATTATACTTGTACATATGTATCACTTAAAATTAGTACAATATAACTTGTTATATGGTATACTTGTATACTATGATATATGTTTTTATTTTTGTCATGTTAAAAGTATAGTGTAGACTTAGATAATTTCATTATTATAAACTACATTTATTATTTTTATGATACGACATATAGTTAATATAGCCCAACAAATAGTTACTTAAACTCTGCTGGGAGTAACCCCCCTCCACATTATGTAGTAATTTGAAATATTAGATGTTAAGTACAATATACTTGATACAAGTTAAAATATAAAAGATTATAAAAATGCTTATGGAAGTATAACAACTTATTATATTTTTATATATGTATAGTATAATAATTTGTATAAGTCACCACTGTCTTGAGTTGCCTCAACACGCAACTAAAACCCTCCTTCAATACGTCACAATACACGGTATAATTGATACCTTACTCCAAAATAATCAGAATTGGAGCCAAATTCAACAAAGCTTTCAAAGTAAGGAAAGCCTCCTCCCACTAAGTATTTCACTCGAACTTCATATCCTTACAAGTCAACTTAGTCATCGGGGCCACCAAATGTGAAAAATCTAGAACAAATTGATGATAATACCAGGCAATCAATTGTTCCCATTTGGTAACGACTTCAAATTTAGAAGAATCATCCGCCACACCACTTTTAGACACCATGTGTTCAAGAAAATGAATTTCACGCAACCAAAACTCACATTTCGAGAACTTAGCATAAAGCTTATGTTCCTAAAGCATCGAAAAAACACACAAATGCTCTTGATGTACCTCTTTAGCATGCGAATATATAAGAATGTCATCAATGAATATAACAACAAAATAATCAAGATACGGCTAGAAAATACAATTCAACAGATCCATAAAATCCGTCCATTTCCTTCCGATATGTATGATCAACTCAATTGAGAAACTTTATAGAAAATATATCGATGAGATCATTCGTTTGCATGGGACTCATCGTGATCCTCATTTTCTGTCTCGTTTCTGGTCGAGTCTCCAAGCTGCATTAAGGACTACTTTTGCGATGAGTACTGCCTTTCATCCTCAAACGGATGGCCAGTCTGAGCGGCGATTTGGACTTTTAAAGATATGATGTGGGCATGTGTCTTGGACTTTAGTGGTAGATGGGAAGAGCGCATAAGTTTGATAGAATTTGCGTACAACAATAGCTACCATTTGCGCATTGAGATGGCTCCATTCGAGGCGCTTATGGACGACTGTGTCATTTTCCACTATGTTCGGCAAAGGTTGGTATGATTGTGCTCTACTTAGGCCAGAGTTGGTACATGAAACTACCCGGAATGTTCAATTAATTAGACAACAATTGGAAACAGCACGGAGTCGTTTCAAAAGTTATATGAATGTGCAAAGACTTCCATTGTCATTCGAAGTGGGTGATCATGTATTTCTCAAAGTGCCTCCGAAGAAGGAGATAATGAGATTTGGCAAGAAAGTAAAGTTATCGCCAAGATATATCGATCCGTTTATGATACTTGAAGTGGTGGGAGAAGTGGTGTATTGGCTTGGATTAGCACCCCAATTGTTGAGTGTGCATCTTGTGTTTCACGTTTCAATGTTGAGAAAGTACATTCGAAATCCGTCACATGTGATTGCCTTTGACAACTTATATGTCGAAGAAGATGTTTTGTATGAGGTGAAGCCGATTCGGATATTGGATGTGGATAAGAAAGTTTTGAGGCGGAAGACGGTTTACCTTATCAAAGTGTTGTAGAAGAGCAGCTCCAGTTAATCACATTATGGCGTTTATGATTATTGTTGTTGATTTTGATTCGTATATCTTTTATATCTTGATAGGCTATAAGGATATATTTCTTTTGTGTGCTCTGATATTTGATATGTTGTAGAATGCGTTGTGTGAATGTGGCGTTTAGCGTATTTTTCCTATTTTTTTATTTTACTCAAAAGTATATATATATTTTTTCTTTTATTTAAAAAAGAAAAACACTCACATCCGGATCATCGGAATTCGGATTGTGATTTGATATAAAGCCAACATCAATAAAATATTCAAAACAAACTTCTACGAAATGATACGTAAATTCAATGTTAGAAATAAAATTGATAAGTTTCATATTCATGAAGGCTTCATGAAGGAATAAGTACATAACTAGATTATTACCACAAATAGGGCAACAACAGCCGAGTCTTGCCAGGCTTCACAAGATCCAATTTGCATGTCATTTGAACAAATACAAAATTAGAAGCCGGTAATTCGCGAGCAGAGAAGACGCGAACATGCAATTAAAATCTTAAAGTTGGGTCAAACCGATCTGGCCTTGGGATCATTGCCTCTAAAACAAGTCCTAATATCAGGCAACAACCACATCAACCAAGCAAAATAGAGCTCCAAACGGAACTCGAAACAAAAGGCTCATGAGTTGTTCACAAAACAAACACGTTCTTTTCTACACTTCCTCACCAGTGTGTTGCCATCGTTACTACAGTTACCATCTCATAAATTTTCTGTAATTCGATTCCACCAAAAGCTTAAAATACTCACAACATACCCGAAAGGCAGTTAACATTACCTCGTCGAACATGCTTTTGTTAGACTAACCAAATCTCAATGTTCCATTTCAGTTACAACTAGTTTCCATTACTAAAACCAAAGGTAAGGATTATGCATTAAACCATATAAAACCAGCATCAATATTAGCATCCTCCACATCTTATAAAATTCAATACGTATAACATTGTTAGTGTTCCCCACAATTTATATTAGTCTTGAGTCATTTCATCGTTGTCTACACGTAATCAGTGAAATGTGCAATCTTTATTATTAATACAGTTTTCTTTTTTTCTGTTCGACATCGAATCAAATGTAATGGAGAGCGAGCAAAGATCTTAATTATCTTGGTATCATGAATAGTATTTGGAGAATTTACCAAAATGATCTAGTTTTGGATTTAATTTGCCAAAACTCATCATTCAAGGTTGTAGTTCTTAAACCCAATCAAGTTAAACGCTACCGAAAACCAAGTATCCTCGTGACAGCTTAAAAGCAATAATTTCATCATCAAATTCATTATTCATGGCATAGTGGGCATGAAAGGGCAATAATTTCAAAGAATGAAGAGAGTAGCTTTTGGCATACAACAAATTCGCTTAGCCGATAGTGTATCAGATTTAAAAATTGTAGCAACCACGTAAAAAATCAACAATTGTTTCATTAAAAAACTCGTCAACCCAAACCTATACCCAAAAACAACTGCCAATGCCAAAACTGCCAACTAGCATTGTTTAAGCAAACCATTTTACAGCTTCAAAAACACCGGCATTAGTCTCGTATGGAGCTATTCGTTGATAACTTACATGAAGGAAGCCTGTAGAAACCATTTGAGGGAAAATGGCTTTTCAGCCTTCTGATCCAATATCGGGAGATGCAAACGCTTTCTTATATAATGCCTTACTTTAATACATAAAATCATTGGCGAGCTTGAAATGCACAACTGTGAAAAAGGAGCCGACAAGAAACTGATAGAATCTGGATTTTCATACACCAGGCCCTGTTTCCGGATCAACCCTCAAGCAGCTTTGAGGCTTTCCTCAAAAAGATAATAGTGTTGTTTTTGCTGCACCACAAATAAATACCGTTAAAAGAGAAGGTGCCAAAAAAAAAAAAAAAATTGCCTCGCCTGACTGTAAACTCTACAAACACAGTACCTCCTCTGAGACAGATGGAGAGATTTTCTTTATTGCCTGCTCAAAATGTTCTTTCTTGATCGTCCATGAGATTGCGCCTGAATTGATGCTTTCGGCTGTAACTATCTCTTCAACTGCAACCATGGCTGCCTCATTCATCTACAATTACAAAATGAAAGAAGAACAAGAAAATGTGATCAGGGCTCTCCCTCTCTTTTTATATTTCAAGCAATCTCTAGCTCTGAAAACAAATTAAGAACAGGGATGTAGAAAAGGAATCGGACCAGAGCAGAAAGATCAGCTCCACTAAGGTTTTCACAAGCTTTGTCTCTCCCAATGGCGATTAGATCCACACTGGGATCTATAGGTTTCTTTCTGGCAAGAGCTGTTAAGATTGATCCACGCTCATCTGCAGTAGGCAGTCTAACATGCATGAGCTTTCCAAACCTTTCATTTCGGAAGAGTGCACGGTCCATCACCTCGGGTCTGCCACATTACAAGGCAAGGTTAAGCAGCAAATTAGGAAACAAGTGGAGAAACATTTTAACAGCACTTAAAGGAAAATTTGAGAGGAGCAGGTGAGAGAAAAGAGGAGAATATAATAAGAAAAGGGAAGAAAGAGAGTTAATTTACCTATTTGTAGCACCAATGAGGAAAACATTTCTCCTTTCATCAGAACCACTTAGCTCTATCATTAACTGCAGAAATAGATAAATTCATAATTAATAGTTATCTCATAATAGAAATAAGATCAGGATTTAGGCCTAGTTTGGGAATGCTGGTGCTTTTTAAAATCAGCTTCTTAAAGCTGCTTTTGAAAGTTGATTCGAAAAGTATGTATAATTCTAGCGTAAATAAATTGTAAAAGTTGTTTTGATAAGTAGGGTAGTGTTTGGTAAAAAGGTACTTTTTATTATAAAAAGACAAATAGGTATGTACGGGGAATGTAATAAACATAACTGAGGTTATTATAGTAATTAATGAAAGAAAAAGCAGAAGAAGCTTTTCAAAGAACCCCTAAAGTTGATTCCAAAAGCACTCTTAAAAAAACAAAAGTAGATTATTAAAAGCAGATATTTTAGAGTTTACCAAACACCTTATGCTACAATTTATAAGGAAAAAAAACAGAATAAGACAGCAAAAAACAATCCCAACTTGGCCCTTAGTCCTCTGATTTTAGTTGTTTGGGGTTCTTTTTTCATTTGATAGTCCTCTAGTTTCTTCTTCAAACTATGTCATGAATTGAACAAAAAGTTGCACAAGTTGAACATACAAATCCAAAGAAATTGAACTTTTGTTAAGTCAGATTGGTAGCAATTCACTATTGTTTGTTCCTCCAATCTTTGTGTTAATCCAACTCTTCAATGCTTTAACATTTAGGAGCACCTCTTTCATACTCCCCCCCCCTTTCTTTTTACTCTCTTAAATTGTTTAGCTAACAACTTGAATCCAAGTTCCCACCAACAATCTACTTCAAGGACACGTTTAAAATGGAAAGACTGGTTGAGGAATGAGAATAAGAATTTGAGGGTTTCAAGTTCATATAATATCAAACATACAAAGTTCATAATCATGTCGTTTCTTTTTCTGAACTGTTCTAAAAATGTATCATATCAATTAATTCCTATTTAAAACGACCTTAAAGGAGAGGAGGTATACTAACCTAATTAACTTGTAATAAAAAAGTACCAACAAGAATCATACAAGGGCGCAAAGTGTGACAGGTATGTTTTAAGTTTCTATTGTTCTTTTTAACTCCACAGGGAAACACACCCAAAGATGCATATTCATCCATTTCAACAAAAAATTCTTCCAGAAAACGTAATCAAGCATCAAGCTATTCGGCCAAGAAGCAGGCAGACACCAAATTCACCCTTTTTCGACTGAATGCAACAAAAACTGCATCAATATATACAGAACAACTAAAGATGTACAGTAGTTGCATGAGTAAATTCAGAGGCCGAATAGCAACTTCCTTACCTGCCTTAGAAGGCGACCAACAACCCCGCCCCCCTCTGTTTCACCATTTGCTGTCAAAGCATCTACCTGCACAAAGTAAAGCAGAATTCCTTAGACCACACCAAAGACTGGCTTAGTATCACATGCAACGGAGTAATCCTTTTAGTCTGTGACTGTGTTTCAAGGGGAAAGCACCACCAAGCCCTCCAACATTGAGAGGGAACAAAATGTTTAACACCAGAATGATGATGATTGAATTAGACTTCAAAACAAGCGGCAGAAAAAGGAGGAAAGAAAGAAGCAAAACCAACAGCCTTTTTAAAAAACATTTGATTTTGACAGCACTGATAAGCTAAAGGGGCACTTTTGGCTAAAACACCGATCAGGACAGTAACTTGTACCATCTGAACTCCCACCTGTCACCTTTCCCCATCCCCTAGGGGTAATAAAATATCACAGAGTATTTACATGATTTCAACATCACAGCTATGCATAAGCAAGCATTCTGCATCCCCTCATATTCAATCAAGAATTAACAATCAATATATATATATATTTTTTCTGTTCTTGTGAGAGGAGATTTTCGTAGCAAACTCAAAATGTGTACTTGATTATTTACAAACATAAGGAGAAATTGAAGTAGCAAACCACATACCTCATCAAAAAAAAGTACGCACGGAGAACATGTTCTGGCACGGCTGAATAGTGTCCTGACAGCCAACTCACTTTCTCCAACATATTTATTCAGTAGTTCTGGACCCTTCACCAATTAACATAAGTTAAGATAATAGTCCAAACAATCATATTAAATGTGAGATTAGGAAATGAAATGAAGAGCTAAACCTTGATATGTATAAAGTTGGCTCCCGACTCATTTGCTACTGCTTTGGCTATTAATGTTTTACCACAGCCAGGAGGTCCATAAAGCAGAAAACCAAAATCCAGATCAACTTTCTGAAAAAATCAACTTATATGAGTAAACAAATTTCTCTAAGACACGAGCACAGGCAAATTTTACGAAAGAATGCTAACAAGCAACAGAAGCTGAGACACAAACACCTAATAATTCTTGATAAGAAGTAAATAGTCATAGCAATATGGAGCAATTACCCCATAAATCTCAGGATATTTTATAGGCCTGACGATGTAACGATCAAAGTCCTTCCTCAACTCAGGTAGACCCCCAACATCTTCCCATTTTACATTGGGAATGCAGGAGAATCCTTCTCTTCTAGAAGAGGGTTGTACCAATGTAGCTGCCTCCTGTAGTTAACAATTTAGCAAATCAATTATAATTATTATCTTTAAAAATCAAAGTTCAACTAAAATTTAAAGGTGTAGAAGGTAATCCTGACATCAAATGCAAAGCACATTGTGACGAATATGAAAAATAATACTGACCCCTTCCCTGCCCTCAACTTCCCCGCCGAAAAAAATTAAAAAAACAAAATACTGGCATGCCCATGCTTTTTAAGTGGGAAAAAGCGATAAGTCAAAATAGTTCCAGGAATATTTTCAAAATTATTGTATTGGCCCCTGAAATCAAGGAAAATGCCATTGCCCCATCCAAACTTCTCTTCTACCATTGTCCCATTTCATTCAATCCTAGGTTGACAATGTCAAGGACACATCTTAAGCACTATCAACGGCCACAAGACAACTTTACGGCGTGGCACGTACATCCACATCTGTCCCATCAGCATTTTTTATATTATTTGGATTTTTTATTCGACATGAGATTCCAACAGTCAAGGGTCACAAGCATCAGGTGAAACAAATGATAGACGAAATAAATTCAAAGAGGAAAAAACACAAATTATACCGAAAAGTAGAATTTAAAACTATATATATATATAATAATATAAAACTATATATATAATAATATATGTACAAATCATAGTTACCAAAACTGGAAGTGGAAGAGAGAAACATGGTCTAAAAATATAGGGTAAATGAGGAAATCATAAAATTTCTCTGATACAATTATAAAACGTGTGGAAAACATAGAGAAAATGCACATTATTCTTAAATCTAGTACTGGAAAATATTTTTCAAACTTATGAATACCCGTTATGTTTAGACTTTTATACCTATATATATATATTTGATACTCTTTATAAACATATTACTCGTGGTTTAAAAAAATATACATAAAAAAACCCTTAAGTTTTAGCATAAAACCACTAAAAACACTAATTTCACTATGTTTTTTTTTGGGCAAATTACATTTTAGTACACCAAATTATAGGGGTAAATCCAATTGATACACCAAACAAAAAAATCAATCCGATTGATACTCAATTGGTTCCAAAATTTATAAAACTATGCATTTTGTCAATTTGACCGTTAGACTTAAGAGTATTTTCAGGTTTTATCAAATATTTTCCGTAACCACTTCTATTTGGCCCTTATTATTTAAATTCTTACACCTTTAGTTCCATAATTTGAGTTATGATAGTTTCTATTTGGCCCATTTAGTTTTAATTGTCACACTTTTGGTTTCATCTTTTAAATAACATATAAAGAGTTAATTTAAATTATATTTGGACCTCTTTTATTTATATTTTTAAATAACGCGCACATATGTTATTAATATAATAATTAAATTTAATATTGTATGAATTTGATTTTATTTGGTCTTTATCAAAGAGAATAAAAAATAAAATACATACTTTAAAATAAAAAAAATAAAATTTAACCAAGGATTTATATAGGCAAAATACTTTTTTTATTAATCATTAAAATGTATATAATATTAAATACAGGGTATGAAAATAAAAATTAAAATATTTTATCTCTAAAATTAATACCCTTTTAGTTGAACATATTTAATAAAATACATATTTAATTAAATTATTTTGTCGCTAAAATTAATACTCCTATAATTAATTTTTAATTGAAAATTTTGGATAACAATATTTTTCTCTTTAGAAATACACAATTGGTACAATATACTTTTGACTATGAACACATTTGGTTATTTATAAAAAATAAAATTTCTCACCAAAATAATAAATCCTAGAGGAACAAGGACAAAACGTATTTCTAAATTTTATTATATATATATTTAACTAAGTATATATATATATATTAAAATATTATTTTTATCAATCAAAAATATTGAGAGAGATGAATAATTATAATAGTTTATAAAATTTCTAATTAAAGAATAAAATAGTAAAAAGACTCAATAAATTAAATAATCCCCAATATCAAATTCTACCAATCAATACCAACTATCAAAATCTTAATTTTTTTTCCGAATAAAAATTTATACAATTAATATTTCATATATTTATATATATATATATATATATATGCATATTTAATTTATCTTAAATCATAAAAATTTAATCTATCTTGAAAACTCAATAGATCAA
>MKEJ01029582.1:0-17958 GCA_001753735.1 Embelia ribes
ATATATATATATATAGGAGTATGTAGAGTAGGGTTGTATGCCCCTCAGGGAGAGCACTCTACAGCTCTGAGTAGGGATGTGTAGTGTGGTGGAGATTACTCTACAGTTCTGAGTGGAGATGGATGTTCAAAAGCACATGTTGTCTCCGGTGGTGAGATTCTCCTATATTACTTAGCCTCTATTCCAGAGTGCCTTCATAGATGTTCTTATTTTAAGGGGCCTAGCTAGGGGCATGTCCAATATTAGATTAGCCAATACCCTAAGTCAGGACCTTGGATGGGGTATGCATCATGTCCTATTACTTGGACCCTTTGTTGGGGGTGTGAGCAGCATGACTATTCCTGTGATGTTTTGCCACCTACAGTGTGCCTTTATAGATGCCATGATCGCGTAGAACCCACAGGTCATGTAGGCATCAATCGCATCATAGTAAGATTGTGGCAGGTATGTCAGTATGCATGTATTTGTGTATGTATGTGCGTGTAGGAGTTGTGCATTAATTGCATCATCGTGTTGTAGCGGCGAGTCTTTGCATTGATGTTATTAAGCATTGATCTTAGTACCGTTTGGGTGATAGATCATTGCAGCAATGAGACACAGGCATTAAGTGATGATATGTGTAGAGACATGAGTGTTATATGATGGCAACGTGCTGAGATGTGGGCATTATGTGATAACAATGTGCAAAGACGTGGGAGTTATATGATAGTAAAATGCAAAGACATGGGTGTCATGTGATGACAATGTGCAGAAATGTGGGCGTTATATAATGGCAACGTGCAGAGATGTGGGCATTATGTAATGGTAATGTGCAGAGACGTGGGCAATATGTGATAGGTTGTACAAAGACGTTGATGATATGAGATGACAAAGGCATAGGGACATGGTAGAAAACGACGGTGATAATGATGACAATGCACTTGCATACCCCTCATGCCTAGTGCATACACGATGTAGCTGTAGTACTGCCCTTATGCCATAATCTTATATTACTTAACTTATTATTTACAATTAAGTTTAATATCATTACATGCTCATTCATTGACTTATACATACTTAGAGTCATTTTTATAGCATTATTTAGAATATGACATGCATAGTTTTGTTACACATGCATTTGGTTCACGTGGTTTGTAGAGCTAAGGAGTGGAGCGTAGATCATGTTGATGGAGCATGCATTTACAACGGAGGATTTAGTAGTTAATTTAGCAGAGCTTGCATTAGGTTCACTATATGTATTCCACATAAGAACGTTATATTTTTATTTCGTTTGATCTAGCATTTTGCTTAATAGATTGTATTATGTATATTCGTATTATGATATTATTCATCACATATATATTTAAGGCAGACAATTGTTGGTATCAGGTTTGGTTGTTTTGTTACTATTATTTTCTTTCATTTATCTTATGTTCCTGAGTCACAGATCGTAGAGCGTGATAATATAGGTCTTTGAGTGAGAGTAATTTTGAAAGAAAAAAAGGCATGAAACAAAAGAGGAGAGTGCACTATTTAGAGTAGGGAGAAAATTATATATGAATTTTTAAGAGAATAATAATTTGACATAAAAAACACAACCCGAAAATAAGAAGTGTAATAGTTATTTTTTTTCATTAAGAATACATGCGTTATAATAAAATACAAATAAAATAATAAATATAGGGTTGGAACCTAAATATATTTATAATTTTAATTACTCAATTTTATTTATTTATTTTTTATTTTTATTGGGGCATCATTTGCTTAAGGCCCATCGTTAATTGAATTGCTCCATCACTCAAACTATTGATAGGAGCACGTGGCACCTGCTATATTGAATTTTCCATCACTCGATAATGAAAAATGGTTGATTGTTACTTTTGTAAATAAGAACTCATTCAAATAACGATGCAACTCAATGATTCTTGAAATGAATATAGAACATGCTTTTCTCTAACTGTGTGATTTGTATTAAAAACTTACGATACTCGCCAAAATAACATGCATACTTGGCCTGTCCATGCATAGGATGGAGATTGATCACAATCTGAACCGTTTAATTGTGGATCTAGCAGGAACCGTTTAATTGTGGATCTAGCAGGTTGTACATCACCGACTAACCAACATATTGTTATTTAAGGTATAAATTCAAATTGAAATAGCTTCTCCATTCTAAGAACAGAAGAGATAAATCGATTGCTACGCACCTTACTAACAGACCAATTGACCCATTCCAAAATCGAACTAAGAGCTTTAGAAACAAGCCTTGGTTATCATTAGTTTGCTAATCTAATATGGAGTATGTTCTATTTTGAATAGAATGAATTGATACGAGGAAATGGAAATTTTCTATGAAATGGTAATTATACTAATAATTTATTTAATAATTATCTATATGTACTCTTGTCAAGTACCAGCCACAACAAACTTTTAAGTTAGTCGTAAGTATATGAATTTTCAGTACATATTCTAGCCACAATAAAAATGTAAGGAAAAAATAAACATATTTCCGCTCCTTCAAAAATCAACAAACTAAAAAGAAACGAAACAATTCCCATTGGTCAGGCTAGCCAGGTAGGGATTGCCAGCTTGGCACCCACAGCAGCCGTCCGATCAATAAAAGCACATGATTGGTGGAATATATTCTTACCCGGATCGCCAGCGTGGCAAGATCGGATCCGTCCATGACCAACCAAATAAACCCAGCCACGCGGATCGCCAGCGTGTACACCTAATAGCCATCCGATCAACCAAAACAGCACAAGGGCGGGGCCTATAAGTAGAGCCTCCTCAATCCATTCTTTCCCACTCACTCACATTCAAATTCAAACACCCAAAAACCTGTAAATTTAGAGAATTCGGAAAGAGCGATGGAGGGAGCAACCAAGAAAGGGGCAGGAGGGAGGAAAGGCGGGGAGCGAAAGAAGGCGGTCACGAAGTCTGTCAAGGCCGGTCTCCAGTTCCCCGTTGGCCGGATTGCTCGGTTCTTGAAGAAGGGTCGGTATGCCCAGCGGACTGGGTCTGGTGCCCCAATCTACCTGGCTGCTGTGCTAGAGTATCTTGCTGCTGAGGTATTTCGTCAAATACCTTCCCTGCATTTTGTGCCATTTCATTATTTCATTTAAGTTGTCTAATTTGTCAGAATTTGTATATATATATATTAATTAATTTTAAAAAATTGTGCGCTAGATTTTATAATTTTGACGAATTGGGGATTGTATCTTGCAGGTTTTGGAGTTGGCTGGGAATGCAGCACGAGACAACAAGAAGAACAGGATCAACCCGAGGCACCTGCTGTTAGCTGTCAGGAATGACGAGGAATTGGGGAAGCTGCTTCAGGGTGTGACCATTGCTGCTGGTGGCGTTCTCCCGAACATCAATCCAGTTCTATTGCCTAAGAAGGGAACAGGAAGTGATGCAACCGATACCCCAAAAGCTAATAAATCCCCCAAGAAGAAGGCTGCCTAGGTTTTAGTTGAGTTAGTATATGATACTATAATGGGTTGGTGTTCAAGTTGTTTTTGGATAGGGTTGGTTCTGTTTATGGTTTAGTATGTAGTAGTTTTCCAAGTTTCAACTCTGTTTTGTAATTTGTGGTGTCCAGTGAAATCAAGTATCAACTTCTTTTGCATATGTGTTGTGTTATTGTTTAGTTTTTGGGTTATTCATATTACTAAGCCTTTATGTTAGACGTATATGATTATTAGAAAATTCCATATTCATATGATCTAAGTATTCTGTCAATTTACTGGTCATGCTGTGGTTGATGTTTTCAATATAAACTTATTTTAGCTGTAGGATGCAGTTCAAACCTTTCATTCTTTACAGTTTCTGAAATTGTCTGTGGTGAATTGTATGTAAATCCTTTTACAATTCAATCATGTTTTGTTGAAAAACAAACTGAGGTCGCTTAAAATCTTTGATTTTTTGCAATCAATCTTATATTTTTTCACCAATATTAATTTGTAAGGTGTGGTTTTTGGTTCCTTGATTGTCACATTCATTTTAGGTTTAGATTTTTGCAATCACTTGTGAATTACAAACGTTGAACAGATCAAGCTTCGATTACTTGATTTGATCTAGCAAAATGTAATTTGTCAACCTCAAAACCAGTAGCATATCTCCACAGCTGAAATTTTACTAAATTACTTAGTTTTTAAACTTTTATGTGATTTCCCCAATAGCTATTCATAATTAACATAAACTCACATACATCTTAGTATCCAGAAACGTATGCTACGCCTGCCGTTCCATTACAGTCAGGCTATACGTGAAAAAATCATTGCTTGTTCCACTAGTTTTCTATGATGATTTACTTAAAAAAAAAAAAAAAAAACCAAAAACGTAGTTGTATGGATGACTATTAATGCTTCAAAAAGCTGTCAAAAAATAATTGTTTAGCTACATTTATGAAGGGAGCATCATTCCCAGGATATAAACATGATAGGGCACCTTATTTCATATCAATGAGTGTTTCCCAGTGTTTTTGGATTTGCAGGTTCCTGTTGTTGAATTTTGATTAGCACCAAAGACATTTGAGGAAAACCATCACAGTCGCCAACAAAAGTTTATCGAGTGTCAAGTTCACCTCAATGTCTTTGGTGTTCATCAAAATTCAACAACAGATGTAACCTCCTGAGTTTCTGCTTCGAGAACCTCAAACGGTTTCCACAACCACAGTATTCAACTTTAACAAAATAACAATCGCATAAATATCAACCATGACCAATTTCATAACATCAAAAGTTGCATTGAGGAAACATATAGATTCAGTTCAATTCATACACACAATCTAACTTCAAACCAGAACCCTTGCATACTCCATAACTATTAAACCAGCATAAACACAAAAGAAGGGAAACCATTTCTAGAAATCGAAATCGCCACCATCATCGAACCCGGCATCATACCCCGCATCATACGCTCCCACATCCGATATCATATCACCCACCAGCAAACCACCTAGCAGCCCGGCCCCTAACCCTAACCCAAGCCTGCCCATTCCTTGCTTCTTCTTCTTCGGCGGCACTGCACCATAACCGCTGTACCCTGGCTGCCAGTACCCTGGGGGTGGTGCCCCATACCCAGGTGCTGGAGGATAGCCATAAACCGGCTGCGGCGGTGGGTACCGATAACCCATCTGCGGCGGGGGAGCATAGGGCTGAGCATATGGTGGAGGATAACCGGCAGCGTGCTGTGGCGGGTAGGCAGTCACGGGCTCGCCAGAAGACTTGCCCTCAGCAGCGAAAGGCGGGGGTGCAGCTGCAACTGGTGGAGGTGTGGCAAATTTTTCGCCGAATTTGTAGGATAATTTCAGAGTTCCCTTAGTCTTGCCGGAAACTGTAAGGACCTGAAAAAGGACATAATGTTTCATATGAGTCTTTTCATTCCTTAATACTTCAACAAAAAATGCAAAAAAATCCCATTTACACCTCAAGATTTCAGAAGAGCCATGCAATATCCTAATTACTCTGTTTGCATTTCAACGCTCGCAAATTGGTGCCATAGTACGGATTCCAACTACTGATTAATAATGAGACCAATTTGCAAACATTTGAAAAGGTTAATATGTTATGTCATGGTACCAAAAGATGCTTTAGCTCAAAATTCAGGATACAAAATGGTATTTTCTCCAAAAAGTATGATCGGATTTCTTTTTTATTTTCTTTTATAATTTTAAAATACAACAATTGTAAAAGGGATTACACCAATCCCCAATGGTTCCATAATCAACGAAGAGTCATTTGGTCTCCATAATCTCAATTGCATTCGGAATAGTGCTCAAATTTTTGAAAAATAACACAATCACTCCCTACCAAAAATCATTGTAAACGATCAAAAATATACATGGAATGAGAATCAGACAAGTATTCCATGTGTCCTTTATAAAGTAATAGAATAGTCTTCATTACAAACATTTTATTACCCTTCCCTACAAATACCAACCCTTTAAATTTTAGGAAAAAAACATGTCACCATACAAAAACCATTATTCCTCTCCTAATGACCCCTTTAGTGCTTAATTGAAACTATGGGAATCAAATATAATAAAAATCATTTACAAAAAGTTGTTCAAAAACATATATTGCATACATGTTACCTCTCTGGCTCTCTGTGTCCAAAAACATATATTGCATATGTATTACCTCTCTGTCTATTTTTTTTAAACTTAATATGATCAATCGAATCTGATCTACTTGTAAGTTTTGGTACATACTTCTCAATGAAGTATCTTCCATTACAATTTGGCCTGTTTATTTAATTCACGAATTTTTGCCATTTAATATCTGTGCATGCATATAATTAAAAAAAAAAAAAGAACTTCAAATTTTCAAATCAATGTAAAACCTAATGATAAATATGCTTATTTTTGGGCACATCCGATTTCATAAACGTACAATTCACATTTTAGCCATTTTTCCGCTTCAAACTTTGGTAAAATATTTGAAAAACAATAATATATTATAAAGAATTTGTATTAATAATTTCTTCGTTATACGGAATATCTACAACGTATTTTTACACCATAAATCATATTAAATTCGTACGTACTGTACAGCATTTTTTTTTCCTTTTTTGGTTCTGTATTTTTTGCTAAATGTGCAATTTGGTAAAAAGTAAAAACCATGGGACCATTAGCTTCATTAGAAATAAAACCTTTAAACTCACCTTATACTCCACCACCCGTTGGCCACCGCCATCACCGGCGGCATCAAGGAGCTCCTTAACCGGGACCGAAACCTCACCAATCTCCTTATCCCCGAGAACCCGTTGCGATACAATCTTGAATACAAGGCGGAGGTTGGAGCCCGTGATGGCCGATTCGGAGAGGGGGAAGCTGAGGCGGTGGTTCCAGCGTGGGGATTTTCCAGCGTCCTTATCGACAGGGGTCCTCCGAGTGGTGCCAGATATGGTAACGGCCACGTAGACGTCCATCTTGGACATGAGGTTAACGTCCTTGAGGTCATCGGCGGAGATGACGGTTATGTCCAGGGAACGGAATTCCATGGTTAGCGAGACACAGAGAAAGAGAGAGTGAGAGAGAGAGATTGGAGAATTTTGAAGGTTGTGATTTTGGAGATGAGAGAGAAAGTAGGAGGGATTTTGGGGGCAGTTTTATTTACAAGGAGTGGCGAAGGTTCGGTTGGTTATAAAGCGACGCGGAGAAGCAAAACATAATAATAATAATAATAATAATAATAACTAGCAGCAAATTTGCTAAATATCTATTTTACGTAATAAAATTTAGAAATATATTAAAAATTATGCACATATCAAATTGATTAGATATTTGGTTATTTTAAATTTTGTCACAGTACAAAAGCTAAATATAAATTAAAAATTTACAAAAAAAAATTATAAAAAAGAAGAAGATTTGTTTGTCAATGTAATTTTTAGTTATGCTACATTATTTTATAAAATATAGCCATGGTAAAGTTTGATCAAAGATTGAGTTACAGTAATTAAATAAACTTTGTGATTATCAAGAAATTTTTTAAGTAAAATCTAATATATTTTTTTACGTTATACACTATATTTACACTTATAAATACTTTTCAAAAAGATATCCAATTAACATATTAATTTAACAATTTTATATGAAATAGTTTCAAAAATTAATATTTGATAATCAATATTGATTTTAAATTTTTAAATAAACTTACAGCTAAAATAAATGTTAAAATAATAATTAAGAATACGATGGTTATGTAAAATAGCCAATTTGTTGCCTGAGATAGCTGAATACTACATAGATAAAGTTAAAAAATGAGTTTTTTTGAGTTATTTTATCCATTTCTTTAAGAAAAACTGTTGCGAATGCTATAATTAGCGATTCATAATAAAATAGTATAGATTGTATAAAAATTAATTGAAAAAATACATTTATAATTGTTGTTTGATCTAACGGCACGAGGGGTCTTTAGCATGGTAGCAGGCGACTACCTAGCACAATCCAGCGGTTTTTTTCAAATTAGAGACTTATATTCTCTTCACTTAAATTTTATCTATTACAAATTTTTTAATATCAACCGCCAAATTAAAAATCGAAAATTGAGATGTGTTTGGCAATTGTCAAGCATCACTGCCCGACAACCCCCAAATTCTAGCAATGATATGACTGGATTACTAATAATCATGTACTTTATCTTTACAGACAATTATGTATATATGGTCTTCAAATAGATCAAATCTTGATTGTTACCCAAAAAACAATAAATAATGAATACTCAGTATCTTCAACTAAATAAATAATTGATTATGCAATACGGATTAATTACCATAATCAAAACGAATCATAAAGTAGTGAGTGAATTACAGCTTTATAAATTTTGGTATCGTCATTGCTACATTCCATTCTATCCGATTCGACAATTAATTTGCAGTAATGGCTCAATCCAAGGAATTTAAGTAGCGGTTGTTGCCTTTTGTAAAAGTAATGATTTTTCGATACATAATGCATTTTACAATATCATATCACGATATCCTTCGATTAGAATATAGTCGAAATAAACAAATAAATAAATTTCATTGTATCCAGTATTACTAATTTGATCAAATGCCTCAAATCCATCCTTTTACTAGCGTGCCCAGTCTTTCGTTTCGGTCCCTAATGAGGGAACCTTGACAAATCCATGTGTCATTGAATCCACTTTGTGTTGAGAAGAAATTGCAGGGTAACAAAGGAGTAGATGATCTTCATTCCGTCCAAAGGGGGTGCTAAACGTTGTGGGTGGCAAGTGTAAGTTTTAAGTTTTTGGGGATAAATTTTGTAATTCGGAGACCATCAAGGGTCGTGGATGCAAATATTCCCCACGAGTGGTTCTGGACCGTTCTTTTGTTTGGAGAGCTTTCGTTACTTTGACACGGTATCGGGATAAAATAGTATCTATTCTATTTCTATCTTTGTAGATTTATTTATGAACTTGGATTTTATAAATATTTATATTTATGAATTTTCTGGATAACATCATGTATGCGATGATACATAGGAAATAAAATGATTTTTATTATAATATTAATTTTTATTTCTTTTGTGTTAATACTTATACTTTCTTTTTTTCGTATGAGCGTATATAAAGTAGTATACATAAAATCTTTCCCTACAAGTATCTATGGAAGGTCATGTAGAAAGAGAAAACCTTCCCTACCCATATCATAAGGACAATTATAGTTTTCAAACCAAACAAATCACGTTTATCAAGTGCGTAGTTAACTCATTTCTAAGAATCTTAAAATAACTAAAACCGAGAATTCATGCACAATTTCGGATGAAAAAAAAAAAACCCCCCCACAGAAACTGGAATTAATTTTCTTTTTATTTTTTGTGCCAGATTCACTGGTTTAATTTTATCCGTTAGCATTTTATTCAAATGCAGTGCATAATATGAGCTCTACCGTCGCGAGCTCGTAGTAGCAATATTCGTGCAAATCAATACATAGGAATTGAACAAACATCACAAAATCTATGTTAAATATCAAATCAAATCACAAGATCTGTAAATCAAAAATAGGATAATGGTAATACAAGTTTTTTATAATCTTTTCACATACTATTTGTTAATTGGACGGAGCTCAACCAAGGCTGTACAATTTGGGTTTTTTACACACGTGGAACAGGTGAGACCTTTCTCGGTTGTAGCTTGAGGCAATATAAATCGTTATTACTAGTCGTGAATTGCCAAAATAATAATTTTGCATTTCGCCATCAGTATTGAAGAATTATACAAATTGAAAAAAATAATATTCGTTATTAATATTGGCCAAAAAGTGATTATATTTTGCCATTAATAATGTCAAATTAAAGCCGATAAATTATTTTGGGCATATCTGATAGATATGTCCAAAATCAGTAATATTGGAATCGCTAGCTGGTTCTTTCAAAAAAAGAAAATAGGATAACCTCTAAAATGTAACGTAACAAGACAAATTATTCATAGGTGTCCTATGATCACAACAATCCTACGCTAACATCCAACACGTAGCAACAAGTTCATCGAACCACTGCCACCTCATCCCACCGCTCGCAGCAACACTCTGCATATATCTAACTAGCAAAGGGCACAGACGAGATACGTGCGTACCTAGATTAAAATGAACCAAGTAAAACAAATGTATCGTTTAAATTGTCTCCATGAAATCATAATAAATACAATTGTCTACATGAAAAAAGTAAAGAATTAAAAAAAATTATACATTGCTATTGTTGATAATAAAATTCAAGAGATGAGTGAGTAAATTAAAATTGGTAGCAAAATAAATATATCATTTACATATAAAAATTTGCCCAAAATTAGTACCATCTTTGCATACGAGGGTCTTTTCTAAATTTCATAAATGGTATAGGAAATCTTCTTTATAACGTATGAAGATTTTGTGCATACGAGGGTCTCTTTTAAATTTAACTAGCACACTAACACATGCGATGCGTGCATCGTTTGATCTATAATTGTAATAAAAAAAATAATTTAATTAAAAACAGAAACCAATCGAAAATTTAAAATAAAGAATTCCTCAATTTGTACATTTAGAGGTTGATTAAAATTTGGAATAAATAGTATTTTTTAATTCGTATGTATGATATAGTGGACAGTTTTTGGTGGTTGAGTGACACGCTAGAAGGAGAGAGAGATTTAAGGGAGATGAAGTTAGTTGAGGAAAATCAGGATATTGATATGGCTAAACACCTTTTTTATCCTTTAGTTTGAAAAAAAAAGACAAATAATTTTATATTACCCAAAGGATAAAATAGGCAATTTAAAAAGTGGGATCAACTTTCACTTTTTGTAACCGCCCAAAATGTATTTACTTTTATAATAGTATAGATATAGATATAGATAAAAGATATAGAAAATCTTGTTTACAAAGTTACAGTTAAGAAAAAATTGAGAAAAGAGAAAGATTCATAAATTATATGCAAAAAGGTATGTAGTTACCTTTTAAAATTAGAAGAATTGATTCATCTCTTAAATTTACGAAAATTGATTTATATTAAATTATTTCTATACCTCTATTTAATTATATATGGGAATGTAAATTTTGAAAGATTGAATAAATATATATTTCATAAAAGGATAAAGGTTGACACGGTTTCAAAACAACCAATTCTTATGTTTCCTTGGTAATAGTAATAGATTACTTCATCCCTTAATTCTCATCACTACACCTTCAAAACTGAAAAACCAAAAAGAAAAAAAAAAGTGTGTTGAAAATGGCGTATGATAATTCCGGGAGAGGGGAGATTTTGGGGCCGGCGCCGGAGAAAGGGGAGCCAATACCACTGGGGAAGCCGGTGTCGGTGGAGCAGCATGTGCTCGACAAGGGCGCCGAGATGCTGCAGTCGCTCAAGCCCGTAAACAAAATGAACCAGCACGTCTGCACGTTTGCGCTCTACGGGCATGACCTCACGCGACAGATAGAGACGCACCACTATGTCACTAGGAACAACCAGGACTTCCTCCAGTGCGCGGTGTACGATACTGACGACTCCCACGGCCACCTTATTGGTAATACATGATAAATTGGCACTTGATAAATTTTACGTTATTAGTAGATAAAATGAATATATTCATATAGATCTCATAAAATATTAATATGTGTTGAGTCAACCAGGACGTCGCGAATGGGCCACACCTCGAAAACGAAAGGTAACGAAAACGGAAACATGAAAATAATAAATTAACACACAATAGCCTGAATACTATTATGTGAACTAGTTATATGAAAATGATAAAAATCAATAAGTATGATTGCAGTGACCAAGAAAACATAATGTTTAGGCTTGGCAAATTCAAGAATAATGTAATTAAAACAGTAATTGAAAAGGAATGGAAAATAATTTCTAAGTGTGGAATCAGAATACACGAGTCCTGTTCAATAAAAACATAACTAAAGATATAATTGTAAAAAAAAGTAAAACCATTTTTGAAATTGGAGTTGACCAGTGAGGTGTGATACTGTCCAAATATGTGTAGAACATTGTTAGCCCTCTCCTTAGAATTTGATTCGAGCTATTAGTATGAAAACAATGTATCCATTAATAAATAGTTTGCCACGTGCAGGAGTGGAGTATATTGTATCCGATCGCATTTTCGAAACTCTTTCGCCAGAAGAGCAGAAGCTCTGGCACTCCCATGCATATGAGGTGATCCCATCTTTTCTTACTGCTATTTTGATTTTCCGTTTATACAATACAATTGTGTTAATTTCTGTGTTTTGTAAATATATAGATCAAATCAGGGCTATGGATAAATCCCAGGGTTCCGGAGATGGTGGTGAAGCCAGAGCTTGAACACCTTGCCAAGACCTATGGTAAATTCTGGTGCACCTGGCAGGTCGAGAGAGGTAACTTTCAATTCTTTTTTCTTCCATCTCTGTAAGAATATGTACCGAACTTACCTGGGTAAATAGTCATTTCCTGTTTTCATTTCTGTTTCGCGCTCAGGCGATAGGCTCCCTCTGGGGCCACCGGTGCTGATGATGTCCCCACAGCCAGTGAACTTAGGCCAGGTTGATCCGCAACTCGTTCAGAAGAGGGATAACAAGTACAATGTGGACAGCGATGCTTTGAGGGCTGCAAGGGTGGAGATCGGCGAGCCTGAGTGGATCAACCCCCAAGCAGACTATTGGAAGCAGCACGGAAAATGTTTCTCCATAGCCGTGGAGCCCACAAAGATGAAGAAGATGGCTCCCTTCCCTTGAAATCTTTTTCGTAACGTGTGGGGCTCTCGGCCTGTATGCGAATAAGTTTGTATGGAGTTTGCAGAATGGTTTAAAGTTTGTTTATATTGTATGCTATAATACAGTATAATGGCATATGTATAGTATGGTTGGAACTAAACGATCTTTCTGAATGCAAATCATGTACTTGGAATTTCTTGATGGATAAGTGGAAATATTATCTAGTAAATTTTGGCAATATTTTTGCTCTGCAGTCTCAATCAGAATGGAAATATGTAACCGAAAAATATACGAAACAATTCTTCACTCGAGAGTGAAAGAAAATGGATCCAAACTCTATTCTGCTGTTTAATCTTCCCTACTGCCTGGCAGCTGGGTTCTATGCTTTCAAGGGCTGCAAGTATCATCGCCTCTGTCAAGGGTAACCTTAATCCGAGCCACGAGGGATATCCCTCTGCATCGTCATCCACAAGTGTCCAAAATTAGTTTGGAAAATTGTTTTCAAGAACCGTTCTTTCTTTGAAAACTGGTTGTAGGCACTGTTTGAGATCTGTTTTGGAACAGTTCACGGATGGTTTGAAAACCATCGACGGAACCAATTTCTGTTTTAACATTTCTGAAACCAGTTTATGGAGGCGGTTCTGAAACTGTGTTCAGACTGCTAAAAACATCATCAAAAACTGTCTCAAATAAACTCCGAAGAACAATTTCACAAACAGCCTTTGGAACAGCCATACAGAAAAACTATTTTCAAAAACATACATCGGGATTAGGCTTTGGAGGGCATTAAACTACCCCACCCATGACTTTACGATGTTATTACCAAAATCATACTTCAAATGCTAAACAAATTAATTTGGATTGTATCTGAACGGCGAACAATCAATCCCATGAGTGAAGTCGAGAAACATCAATCAAACTAAAAAGTGTTCGAATATATATAAAGAAAAACCTGAGTATTATATAAACTCAAACTATTCGGTCTACAAAAGCTTCCACAAAACCGCATCCATCCTCAATATCTGGTCCCACCCAAAAACCCGATATTACAGTACAAGTAGTAATAAAGCTTACATTTGAATGATGAGAAACTAATCGGACAATGTGTCTTTGGAACTTCAGTGGCCGCTGATTGTTGATTGTAGATATCGAGGTTACTCCTCTATTTAAGCAGTTGTGAGCCTTAAGATTGATCGCTGCAATTTTAGATTGGAAGTACTTGTTGGCAAATAGATACATTAACAAGAAGCTGTAATCCGTTTCATGAAAATAGTCAAGCCATCGCATTTCTCTAGCACTCAAAATGGCACAGATTTGTCTTCTATTTCTAATTTCTATACAGGAGCAAAAACATCCACATTGTCCACTATAAGTTCACTATTGAAACCAAACACCCGATGCGACACACAAACAAAAAATGAAAATCAGAAAGAGAATGATCAACTTGCATTTATTAAGATCTATACCCGAAGAATCTAAGTCATAAATACTACCAATAAAAAGGGAAAAAAATAGAGAGGTCAAGTGCATTATTATTATTATTATTATTATTATTAAAGTTTCAATTTGATTAATTCCAAAAAATATTACAATGAAATAAAAGGCGACATCTGTCTAACCAACATCAGAACTCGCTTTAGAAGGAGCTACAACGCGATTAGGCTAGCACAAATTACATAGTTAATGAATACACAACAAAACACAAATTAGCCTGATACAAAATAAAAAAAAACAATTAAAATGCTATATCATGCTAGAAAGACACAAAAAACACGTAATAAGTCAAATCAATCAAGTCGTAACATAAATAGAGCTTAAACACAAACCCTATTTCCAGAGAAGAATATTTGCATCCACCGCCAATAGTCTTAAAATTCAATAGATAGATTGTTAGTCTATCCTATTCAGCATCCATTACTCGACGTCCAAAGCCAATTACTCCTAGCTAGGGTCAGCGACTAATTTATACCACTATGATCTTGAGAAAATGAAACATGAAGCGCAATATAAAGAATTCATGATTCTCACGAGTGAGGTCCGTGAAACCACTAACCAAGTAATAACGTAGAATGGCAATAAAATCATACACTAAACTATATACACTGGACAATAGAATGATGGTGGATTTCACCAAATATGTTGCAACTATCAATTCACATTTTAGCATGACGCGGGTATAACTAGATAAAAACTCAGTCGGACAAAGCAACATTTTGATCTACCAAAACCCACCAATAAAAAAAATTTGAGAAAAAAAAAAGAAAGGATGTTTGGTTTAAAATAGAACAGGCCCACCCCCACCCCCACCCCCTTATTGTTTCCTAACAGCACGGTAGTATCTACGGACGTTGATGAGGAGACGGCAAGAAGAAGTCGACCTATTGGCGGCATTTAAAGTCGCCATCCCGCGGCGGCTTAGGATTGAAGGTGGGAACAAGAAAGATCAAGCCTTAGTCGGAAAGAGAAGGGGGAGGCCAAATTGGGCAAGAGCTAACCGGATCGGCACTAGCCTGACCGAAAACTGACTAGCCCGGCTTCACTGAAGCTTGGTATACCAGATCGGGTCTGAACTGGCTGGAGCTGGTCGGAGAAGGGGTTGGGGTGGTGAGGAAGCCCAACCCAGCCTGTGCCTCTCTTGGCTAGAGCCGATCTGGCCGGACAAGACCTGGATTGGGTGGTAGTCTTCTCTCTCTATATATATAATTCCCAAAGCTTAAGTCAGGTCAAGTGCAATTGCCATATATACAGATGCTCATTAGTGTTTTTCATCTCTCAATTTTGAGTTTCTCTTTCAAACTGGTGGGAGTCAAACTTTTAATGTAGTTGGAGAAAGTTCTGATATTACATCCAAGTATACAATCAATATAAGATTCTCTAACAAGGTGATTTCAGTCAAGTGTGGTTACACTCATGAAAATTGAATTTTTTTTGACCAGTTAGAAAGAAATCACTCTACAAAGAAAAGATATTGTTAAACAGCTTGTGATTGCTGGCCTGCTTTTGGACAATTTGTAATCGGATAGTACCAAAAGTCTACTTCCAGGAGGTCTTGGAGTTGTTTGTTCCTCTCAAACGTTGCACTCTTCGAGTTCTAGTGCCGCATCTCGTGAGTTCATCTAATTGTATCTCCCATCTAAATGCCCATACATATATTATAAAGAACTGGAAATGCTTTCTTTATCTCTTTTACAATTTCCTGACTTTCTTCTTCATATGGATTGGATCCTACAGGCTTTGCTATTAAACGATAAAAGAATCCTAGCCTCAAGCTCTTGACTGTTAAGTACTGACTGTGAAACTGAAACCTTGAGTTTGTGGATTGATCACTAAACCATGTTCAAGAACTTAATATAAGACAGTTACTTAGGCCCCCCACTTGAAGAAAACATCCAAAGTTAGAGATTTAAGTAGAATCAGAAAATACCTGGTTTCCCTGACGCTGGTCCTAAAACCCCTCCAACAGCTAATCTTCTCTGATGAATTTCCTGAATTAAGTACAACAAAAATTAAGTGTAGAGTTATAAAGATAACAACTTAAGCAGAGAATGTTGTGTATTCTCTATACATTGTCGCTTGAGTGATCCACAAACTCCAAACTATTCAAGCAAATATTCTCTGTACAACGAAATTTAAACATATGAGAAGAGGAAACCCCGACAACGTTTTGTGCAAAAGCAAGGACAAAGACCAGACTCAAAAAAATGGAAGGCAAAAGATAGGTGCTGGTGTAGTAAAGTAAAATATACAATTAAATTCATCAATTGAGTTTGTAAAAACAAGGAATGAAACATAAAGCAAGCATCTTAGGTTTTCGAAAGCACCGTCAACAGATTAAACATGCCATGGTTCATTGAACAAGGTTTAGCAGGTTATTAATTATAAAAAAAAAATCACTGAATATGTAGAATTTAAATGTTGAAATGCTCAAGTTGCAGCTGGGAATGGGAACATTCGAAATCAAAAGGGTCGTATACTTAATGGGTCAACCACATAGCTGTTTAGGAATATTAGTAGGGTAGTTCAAAGCCTAACAATTATTCGAGACCTAATCTGAAGCCAGAACTAAGATATACCAACTCCTGCTGTGACATTCATTTATAGTTTCGCACTGAAAAGTATATAAGCATAAAAGTTTGTTTGCAATGCCCACAAAAATGAACTCTTTTTGTACTCAAAAGTGTAAAAACATACTTTTAAAATACTAGATTTGTTTCTTTTTCGGAAAAGAATATATTTTTTCTCCTTTATACAACTATCAACTACTTTTCACTACACCAGCAATGAAATTATAATTTTTCCACTTTATACATACTTATAATTACTAATTAAAGTATAATTTCTCACCTACACCAGAAAAGTACACTTACATACTTATTGTGTGTTTTGTACGTAATTCATGAGTTCAAGCATTACCTTGTAAAGGAATTACGCAAAAGTACGTTGTGCAGCCTAACTATAGTATTAACAAATGCAGAAGTGCTCTAAAGTATGAGGCAAGTCCAATAGAGGCATCAACAGGTTAATGATGCAAAAGTGACTCTGAATTAATCCCCAAAAGTTAGAATACGAAAAATAATTAAATCCCAGAAATCACTGCTACCCAGCATTCCACCAATCTACCAAATTTCAACCACTGAATTTCAATCCTTATTGGACCCCAAAACTTAAAATCCGAATTGGGGGTTAACTTAACATTAGCCCCCTAGTTCAAGGGAAGCCATGTGGCAACCCCTTATGTTTAAGGGATTGAACAGTGTTTGGATACGCGGGTGAACGCTTTTACTTGGTTTTAATTCCTCAAATTACAATCTAACTAAAAAGCTCAAACAAAACTATCAAATTTTTGTTTTGCCAATAACCAACATCTGATAAAAGCCCCAAATTTTCCAATAGTACGTTGCACGAAAAAAAAATTCTAACTTTGGTATATATTTATTTATTTATTTTTAATTTTGTGAGGGAAAAAATAAGAGGGGAAACTGGGGGAAGAGAGCCGTTACCTTGTCTAGGGTTTCACAGGCTCTAAGGCATATTGAGAAGCTGAAGAAGGAAGAGGAGGAGAGCGAGCAAACCATTGCCACTAATTATTTGGGTTAAAAATGACCTTTTTGCTATTTATTTTGTCTTTCTTAGGTAAGTCCTTTCCATACGTGCATACAACACTACTCGAGGGAAATTTGATAAAATAAATCTGATGTTAACCGTACTTTGATAAAATTTGTGAGTATTTACTCCAAAGCTTGTAGGATTGTTTCAAGTGGTCAGTGACCAGCATCCGGAAAGTTGGTCATGTTGGTGTAA
>MKEJ01029591.1:0-11110 GCA_001753735.1 Embelia ribes
TCATGTTGGTGTCATGGCACATTCGCATTGATGTTGTGGAGTATCCGTGGTGATGTTGGAGCCTCGTGGATAATTTATGACTTTTGCAGTGGAGTAGTAGTATTACATTGCTATACATATATATAAAGAGAGAGATATTTATATATATATACATACATATATATATATATATATATATATATGTACTCAAGGAGTACTACTTTGGTTGTCATATGTTTTGGGTTTTGGAAAAACTTAGGAGTTCGAAAATAATATTTTGTTAAAAAGAAATGATATTTTTTAATGGAAATAGTATGATTACTCGGGGAGTTTCATACCTGATACTTTTTTAAGAATAAAAGAATATATGCTTTGGTTATATATTTGGACATATTCAATGATCATGGTACCTGTGTTTCTTGTGCTACGCTCATGGCACTTGCGTTTCTCGTGCTATGCTTATAGCCCCTGCATTTCTTGTGTTGCGCGCATAGCACTTGCGCTTCACGTGCTGTATATATATATATTAAGGGAGCTACAACAATAGACATCGCATTTATATGTATCGGCTTTGTAGAAGGGGCATACGTAGTAGCTCTTATGAGCGCATGATAACTCTGAGTCAGGACCCAGCCAGGACGTGTTGTAATATTATATGAGCAACTGATAGCTTTGAGTCAGGTATCCTTTGGGGCGAGCGCTTGATACCTTTGAATTAAGACCTTTATACGGTGTTATAAGTTACATTCGATAGCTCGGTGGCATGAGTTGCCTTCTAGATATGATGTGATATGATGTATTCAAGGAGGCTCGATATGCGTACTCGCTTACTAGTAGTCATATCACTGCGAGTGGTGGATTGCTGAAGGCTTGTTTGCGTCACCATATGTGATAGATCATAGCATTGGTACATGATATGATGTTCAGTATTTCAGTATGTCAAGTAGGGCATGAGATGTCTTGGGTTGAGAGCCCCATTCGTAGTTAGAGGCATGAGATACCTTCATGTTTTGGGATTTATGATTTAGGGTTCATGATTCGAAATTAGTGGTTTGGGAATCGAGATTTGGGATTCGGTGCACTCATAGTTAGAGGCATGGGATGTCTTTGTGATCTCATTTTTGGTCATTCAATGTTTGGTACTATGGGATACAATGGTAGTTGGTATATTTCAGTACTCGGTATACAATAGTATTTATAACATTCAGATATTGTATTATTCGTAGTACTGCTGTATGAGATATGTAATCATCATAATTGAATATTTCGGGGGAACTTGTAGGTTTTACCACATGTTGTGAACATGTCTTTGTATCACTTAGAATTATGTATATGAACTAGAAATGGGAATGTCGGGATTTGTTGTGCATTTCATGTTCCTATATGTATTTTATACTTTGTAGATTCCCATTTATCATTTGGTTTAGAGTATGACCCATACATTTTTCATTTGTACATGGATTACTCAGTTTATAGGGTCAGAGTGTGGTGCTGGCTTACTAAAGGGGCATGCATAGTTGTGGTAGAGTTATAGTGTTGGAGAGGTGCTCGATTCGAGTTGGTGGTATTCAAAGTTTGGGATTGAGGTTTAGTTCCGACTTTTTTTTTGTACCAGCATGTAGCTTGATGGGTTTATTTGGATTTATAGCTCTGTATGTTGTAGTTATATTATGTATTTGTGTTAATGTTAGCAACTGCAGATGTTAGTTACAAATGATGTATATATTATGGCAGGTTGTTGGGCTGTGGTTATGTTTGGTTATGGCAGTTATGAGGTTGTTATTCTATTTTTCTTTTCTTTTCTTTTCTTTTAGTTCACGTCCCCCGGTAATGGATTGCAGGGCGTGATAGATTGGTATCAAAGCTAATCAGTTGTGGAAACCCTAGTGACTTGTGGGTAGAGGTTGAGATTGGGTTAGTGGTTTTGGTTGGAGATCATAGTTGGTGATAGTGATTGGGTTAGAGGTTGTGGTCGGGTTAGCGAGTTGGAGTCAAGGTCGAGTTAGTAAGTAGGGCTTGCATTTGTAGTCTGAGTATTAAAGTACTATACGAAATATATACTCTATTTCATAACTAATTATCTATATGCTAGATATAGATACTTGTATACATTGTAGACTGATATCTTTCTTTGTCTGTGAGATACCATGACAAGATAAACGCAGTAGCATTCATGGTATTGGATGACGTAGACGTCAAGTAGAGAGTCGTGATATGGAGGTGGCTCATTCTGCATCTTCTAGCTTGTATTGTACCATTGGGACTTTTGTCCAGAGATTTGAGCGTAGCCTATAGTCTTCATTCAGATTTTCAGTGTTGCTGGTCTTCATGAGACTTTCAAGAGATGAATCAAATGGCGATGAGAGTCAAGACTATCCTATTGGATATGCAACGTATTGATATTTCGAGTATTTATCCTGCTTAGTGATAAATGCATTATGAGGATATAATCTTGTTTATTTATCTTTGACTAACAAGTTAAAGATTTAATGTCTTCATTTTATTCCCAGGGATTGTTACTTTGTCTGATCAACAGAGGGATGCGAAATCCTTGTCTTATATCATCTGTGGTGAGATCAATTGGAAGATAATTTTAAAACCCCATTGAGTGTTGCCTAACATTCATGAATTTAAGGAATTGTATTTTCTGCCCGTGTCTGGTATTGTCATTGGTTTTGGTGTCGTATTCCTTCAAGAATCTATTGATTTATTATTTTTAAGTTGATTCATTCTGAGTTCAGGGGATTCATTTATTTCGGTGTTGATTTTGATTATATGATTTCTTTGGTATTCTGCTATAGTTGTTGCTAATTTCGGAGATGAAATTTTCTAAAAAAAGGAGGATGCAACATCATGAAATTTATGGGAACATTTTTCTCATTATTAGATAATATTATACGAGTGAAAATATTTTTCCATATTGTACACATTGTGTAATAGAGTTTGAAAGTGATGAACAAAGTTTCGGAGTCATGGTTTGGTCTCGGGAAAGGATTAAACGTGAATACGTGCTAAGTTGCAGTCGTGACATCTGTTCAGTGTTCTGACTCTATCTCACAATCTACAACTCCGATTAGAGCCTATAATCTAGTTTTTGAAAGCTATTTCATTTATCTATGATTTTAGTGTTTTGAGGAAAATTTTATTCTAAGCGGAGAAGGGTCAACAATGGGTTCAAAATGTTCAGAAAAATGTGCCAGCAAATATCATGAAAGTAGTCCAGTATTTTGTCCATATCTCACAAATCATAACTCTGATTTTGGCATACAAAATATCAATAGAAAGAAGATTCAATTATTTACAACTTTTGTATTTTGACAAAAAGCCAATTTGACGTATAGAGAGGTCAAAACAGGGCCCGAAGTGGCACGAATTGTACCAGCAAATTTTGTGGGCCCCATAGTTTTGACTTTAACCATTTTTTTATATACAAATATATGTACACATATACATACATATACACGAGCAGAAACAACAAAAACTAATGAAGAAGAAAGGGAAAACTCGGGTCGAGTTTCGGCTCGACATTCAATCAAGCTCTGGCTGCCGTCTATGGAAAATAAATACATATTCGAAGTCTACATCATGCAATGAACATTTTTACGCAAATTTCTTCGTCTTTTTATCTTGTTTAATTTTTCTCGATTTTACGTGCCGAGTTGTATCATCGAAATAAAGTTGACGAACATCTTCTTTACGACTCATAAATTATTTCAGTGTATAGGTTCGATATGAAACGAGGCTCATAAGTTGATCGTTTCGGGGTTCAAAGCTTCGAGGCATTTTTGGGTAATTTCATCATTTTCGTACATCATTTGGCTTTAAGGTGAACATGCTTATTCCTCACCATTGCCTTAGCTACGTTTTCATATAATTTTTGTCATTGTGTTATTTTATTGGTATTTTCTCATTTTGCGCGCCAATAGTGAAAAAATGAAATAAAATTAGGAAATGCATTCCTTTCTTATCGTGGACCATTTTTGTCTATAGGAGAGTTGTTATTTGAGTAGTTGGGCTATAATATTTTGGTGGCGCAAAAAGTTGGCATTTCAAAAATTTTAGACGAGACTTGCCGAAAATTTGCAGAAGGGGCATTTTATACACTTTTATGAGATCTACATGGTATGGATAGGTCCAGAACCTTAATAAATATTGGAATCTTCGTTTATGTATTTTCATGATTGGTATGTTTTAGGTTTCTGTTATGATGTATCATTTTTCGTACATGAAAAATGATTTTCGAATATCGTAGTTATTCAATTGGTTGGAATTTGTAGTGTATATATTTTAGGTAGTAGCTGTGTACTAAATTCATTATATATATATATATATATATAATACTTTTGAGGCTCATTTATGGTGGTCGTTGAGCGTTCGTGATACTCATGGTGTTTATGGAGCATTCGTGGTATTCGTGAGACTTATGGCATTAGAAATGCATATTTACGGTATGCAAGGTATTCATGGTATTCGTAGTGTTAGTGGTATTTATAACATTTGGGGTGTCGAGGCGTTGTTGGTATCATGGCGTTGTTGGCATTCGTTGTTGGCTTCATTGTTGATATCATGGTGTTATTGGTATTCGCCATTGGTTTTATATTGTTGTTGGCATTCTGAGCCTTATTGGTTTAGTTGTTAGTGTTGTTGTTGGCTTTCTGTGACGTTGTTTGCATTTTATAGTATTGATGGCTTTCGTGGCGTACTTGTGGCCTTTACGTCAGAGCCATGGAAATGCAGGTATGTATTATATATATACATACTCGAGAAGTATTATATTGGTATATATATGTTTCAGTTTTCTAGAAAATTATAACTTGGCATGTTTCAGAAAAACATATATTTTGGTATTTGAAAATAGTTGATTTTTAAAGCTTAAAGATTTTGGAAATAATATTTGACAAAAAAATGATGTTTTGATTGGAGCAGGATGATTAACTCAGGAATTTTCTTACATATTTTCAAAATGAAAAGAAATGTTTTATTGTATGTATATATATATATATATATATAATGATGTATGAGTACCTGGTAGCTTTGAGTCAGGACCCTCGCTGGGGTGTGCAGCATTTTTCCTATGGTTGTGAGCCGCCCGGTGTGTGCCACCATAGATGCCATGATTACGTGGAGCCCATGGGTCATATCGGCACTGATCATATCACCGTATGGTAGTAGCGGGTCTTTGCAGAGATAGATTCCTATGATGTTTTGCCGCCTACAATATGCCTTCATAGATACCATGATTGCATGGAGCCCAAGAGTCATGTAGGTATTGATCGCGTCACCATGTGGTAGTGGGGGGTNNTGCCTTCATAGATGCCATGATCGCATAGATCCCACGGGTCATATAGGCATCGATCGTGTCACAGTGAGATAATGGCGAGTCAAGTCAGTGTGCGTGCACGTGAATGTGCAAGAGAGAGTTACGCATTGATCGCGTTATCATGTGGTAGTGGCGAGTCCTTGCATTGATGTATTTAGGCATTGATCGTAGCACCGTTTGGGTAGTAGGTCTTTGCAGCGATGAGACGCGGACATTATGTGATGGCGATGTGCAGAGACGTGGGCATTATGTGATGGCGATGTGCAAAGACGTGGGCATTATATGCATGGCGACGTGCAGAGATAAGGGCGATATATGATGGCGATGTGCGGAGATGTTGATGATATGAGATGACGATGACATAGGGCGATGGCAGAGAATGACGGTGATAATGATGACGATGCACGATGGAGCATATAGTATACTTATATACCCCTCATGCCTAGTGCATACACGATCTAGATATAGTACTACACCTATGTCGTAGTCTTATATTACTTAACTTATTATTTACCATTAAGTTTAATATAATTGCGTACGTATTCATGAACTTATACATACTTAGAGTTATTTTTATAGCATTATTTAGAATTTGACCTTCATGTTTTTGTTGCATCTGCATTTGGCCTCACGTAATTTTGTAGAGCTGAGGAGTAGAGTGCAGATCATGCTGATGGAGCATGCATATATAGCAGAGGATTTAGTAGCAGATTTGACAGAAATTGCATTAGATTCACTATTGTATTCTGCAGGAGGAGGTTATATTTTTATTTCATTTGATCGAGCATTCAGCTCGGAAAGTTGTATTATGTATAGTTGCATAGTGCTATTATTCATCATGTATATATTTATGGCAGACAGTTATTGATATCAGGTTTGGTTGATTAGTTACTATTATTTTTATTTCATTTTACTCATGTCCCTGGGTCACGGATTGTGGGGCATAACAACATAAGTTTTAATTAAATATATTTTGATGATGACAAATAAGTAAGAAAATAAAATTTAGTTTATGCTCACTATGACACTATTATTTAAGCAAGTTTGTGTGAATGTATAAAGTCAATTAACAGTTCAAAACACAACACAATCTGAAGAAAAATAAGTCTAAAAAAAGTAAAGGTCTAAACAATATTTCACAATCAAAGTTGTTCAGTACAATGGCCGTATCTCCAAGTTCATAAATCCAATGAACACTTAAAAAACATGTCTAGAAAAACAATTCAAATATCTTCAAGTTTCATGTTTTAGTAAAGATCCAATTCAATGTGCAAGAGGGGTCAAAATAAAGAAAAATAGACCAAGTATCTAGAACTAATATTATTTTGTAAAATGGGCATATCTTTCATCTCCTAGATCCAATAAAAGTCTATTTTACTTATTTGGAAAGGGAATTCAATGATTTACAATTTCTGTGTTTTAATCAAGACCAAATTCTAAGCAAACAATGGTCAAAATAGCCCCAGACTGCTAATAATCTCTATAAGACTGGCGACAGGCAACACATGATTCTTCATAATGATCATATTTTCAATGGCTAAAAATGGCTATAAACAACTATAAATGGCTGCTTCTTCATCAAGGCCTATAAATAAAGGATCAATTAAAGGTTTATTGTGATCCATTCATCAAGACTAATCAAGACAATCACTCTCCTAATTATTCAAGAGAGAGAAAACTCAAAAACTCACTTTCACTATCCTTGAGCAATTGAAGATCAAATCAAGCCACACAAAACATAATTTCTAAAATATTTAAGCATGCTAGCCATCTGAAGAGTGTTTTTAATCTTTGTAATCATATATACTTGTGAGAGAGTGTAAAATTGTATTCATTTTTAAACTTTGTAACTCTTTGTGAGTTATTGTAAGAGTATATTTAAAGACTTGAAGGATTATTTCAAATGGAGCGATTAGCACCTGAAAAGCTAATTGGTTGATGTAATTGTTTAGTTGGTGATTAACGGAATCTCAAACAGAGATTTGAGAGAATGAACGTAGGGGATCGGGATAATCTTTGGCCGAACCACAATAAAAATCACATTTGCATTCTCACTTCCCTAAAACTCTTTTTACATTCTGGTTCTTTCATTATTTGAAATATTAATTTTAGAAAGTCTTGATTTTTGGAAATACAATTCACCTCACTCTTGTGTTTTGCCTAAGAACAAAAAAAAAAAAAAAACTCCTAATAAAATCTGATAAATTAAGCACATGAACAGTTGTAAGGTGTTTGGGGAAAGCTAAAAATTTAAATAGTATTAGCACGCTAACAATCATTTGTGCCTATACCCACCCAATTAGATTGAATATGAAGAAAAATATATTTCGAGTAAGCCCTTGTTACACTAAGTATATATCATAGGTTACAATTTTTAAGCAAATAAATCAGTTTACTTTTTGCTAAAAAAAATATATGCATCCAGTTTAAAATTTTCAATTTATTTTGACCAAAATATCAAATAAATTCAATTTAAAAATTAAATAACTAAATATTATTTAATTTTTTAACAAAAAAATAGATATACCCAATTTATAAATCACAACCAAATAAGTCCCGATCCAATAATCAAAATTAATTATTGGGATCATAATGGCCATACACAGCGCGTGTAAGAGATGTCGACCCTTTACCAATAAATCTACAAGTTGCATAATCTGAGTCGGATGCTCAAAATATTGGTAAACTCTGGGTCACGTCAATCGAGAAAATTGCCAACTTACCTCTTTGGAGTTTCTGCTGTTTATTTTAATTATTGTACCTAAGATGAAGAAGCATTGTTTAACATCTTATTTATATAAATTAGCTAAAATTTTAAATCACGATTGAACTGATTGAACTGTGGTTGTATAGACCCACCCATTAAACCGACGTCTTGACCTGTCTGATAATGCACCAAATTATTGACATCCACGTTTTTGGACATGACAACTTTATGTAATAGAAAGAAGGCCTCGTCAAATGCATGTGGTTTTATTCTACAAAGTTTCGTTTGAAAATCCAAACTTCTAACATGATTAGCAGACGCGCATGCGTGAAATTTATGAAAATAATGAACAAACTAATTAAAGTAAAATATTCACACGTCAAAAAATATTTCTTTGAACACAATTTGTAATTAAAAATGCCCAATTTAGGCTAATAGAAAACAATTTTTTTATTAGGTTTCTTTGTAAGTTTTGTAGGTATAAAAGAAATAGATCACATTTAGGCCAGTTTAATAGAAAAAAAATTATCGCTGTTAAAAAAATATTGATACTAATTGGTAAAAATATGTGGGAGAGAATAATAAATTATTGTTAATTTTTCAAAATTAATCTTAATTAGTAACTTTGTTTATCATTATTTTTTTAACTTAAAATGATAGTTAAACTCACTTGATTAATCTTTCCTAGTAGCTTTGTTTAGACTCATTATTCATAATATCAATGCTTTAAGAAAATTATAGTGCAAAGTTAATTATGAGTAATAAAAACCAAATTAGTTACAATATTCATTAAAAACACTACAAAATAGGAGTGCATGAAACATGATGAAATATATATGGAGCATAAGAAGAATGTTAATAACATTTTATCCATGTTAAAAAAAAAATAATGTGCCTATACAAAATACTAACTCATAATTATATATTTTTTTAAAATCACATCACCATTCCAATATCATAAACATGTTTCAGAATTTAAACAAATAATTTTAAAAAAATATAGAATTCTCAGATGGATCCAATGTAACATAATTTATGTAACTTGAAAAAAACCTATAATATAACTACTGTGATACTACTGAAAATAATTTGCATTCAATTTTTTTTTTTTATTTTTTCCTTTAAAAAGATATTTAAAGTTCTTATTTTCATAAAATATAACAAATGATTAACCGTTGAATGTGAAAACCATAAAAAACGTCATATCTCAAGAGTTATAGGCCATGTAATAAAAAAGATTGACAAATTAATATTTAATGTATAGAATATTTTTTAAAATGGTTATAGCATGTACACATATATTTGAAAATAAGAAATTAACCTTCAATAATTTAAATCTTATAAAATATATATATAAAATATGTACCAAAACCAACTCTATGCATGCAAATAAAAAGATGAATACTATCATTAAAAAGATAACAAAAATATTTATATTGGAAATTTATATAAAATTCATTCAACTATTTTTGCTCTATTTTTTACTAATATCCATATAAATAATTGACAAGTGTCCCATGAATTTAAAGTTTTTTAATAATAAATATCATTGAACTCCATCCATCTAAATTTCTTGAAAAAATAAAACTTATTAAATTATATTATTTTATTAAAAAAAATTTCCATAGTATAATTTCTCTAAACATGATTAAATATAAACCGATTAAGGATAAATTAAACTTAAAAGTAATTAAAATTTTGACTCACGTATTCCTATAAATAAAGAAACTTATTTGTCTCATTCATGGAAAATATTTAATTCAACTTTTTCATTCCAAATTCCTAAAATACCACTATGCCAAACAATTAAAACAAATATAAAACTAAAAATTAAAAAAAAAAGATATTATTCATATAACTCGTGCAACGGGCGAGCTACATGCTGATAATGACATAACAAATGATAAACGTATAAATTTTTTAAATCAAGAGAAATTATAAATATATTAAATTTATTCAAAACATAATCTCAAACATTTTCTCCTATTGTAATTATGAAAGTCAAATCACTATGTTGACAAAGCTACTTCCTTCTAACAATCCAAAATTTATATTGAAATTGGAATAAAGAATATATTTTACAGTCATTTTAAACAATTATATATTCACATGCCTTTTAAGTTAATTTCTTAATAATGGGTGTGAGAATTTAGAAAATATTTTAATTAAAAATAAGATAATTTTGAGAATTTAGTTTTAATTTTTGTATCTTGTTTTATGGTCTTTAAAATTATAATCCTTATTATGAACTCAAAATCGATTATAAATGATAAAAATATATGAAATTACCAATATATTATTCATTTTGGCTTAAGTTTTTTATGATATTTAATGTTGATATTTTTTTTTCTTATTTTCAGTATTATAGTATTTTAAATACGAGAAAAAATAATATGAGTTATTAAATATGTCATTTTTTAAAAACTTTTAGGGCCACGTTTAACAATTTTCTAAAATATAAGAACTATTACAATTGTAAGTAAAATTGTGTGGATAAAAAAATTATTATTGAAACTATGAAGACCATTTTTGTAATTATTATTAGCAATTTTAAAAAAGGATATTAGATTAGTGTTGACATATATATTTTGTTAAATACATAATTACCCTTCTTTGGTCCTAATTATCAACTAAAATAGTTGTAATTTTGTACTCGTAAAGAAATATTTTCGAATTGTAAAATAGAAGAAATTTTAGAAGTGTTCACACTTTTATAATAGAATTAGATAAGAAAAATAAAGTGTTTTACGACCGATATGTCCTATCAGCTAACTGATACCCATGTTTATAAAATTTCAAAAATATTTTAAGAACTTAAATTAGAAAAAAAATAAATTATTTTGTAATTACATGATCTACAATAATCAGTGCTTAAATATTTTAGGTAATATTTAAAAATAGGTTTTGACATTTAAAGCATTTATTTATAATGTAGATATATTATAGAAATATACAGTGGAAGATCCTGAATTTTGGCTACGAGGCCAATTCCAAGTATTCTGGTGGTCGGAGCCGTGGAACAACCCTGCTCTCCTTTAGTGTAAATATGTATGTGCATACAAAGAGTCTCACAAAAAATAACTAATAATTTTTTTTTTTTTTTT
>MKEJ01029596.1:0-10457 GCA_001753735.1 Embelia ribes
TCCTTGTACTAGTACACTTTGTATGCATTAAATAGGATCATATCGAAGTAAATGTTTTCGTACTAATTATATAAGACAATTAATACCTCGCGGTCATGGATAGTGTTTTTACTCTTAATCCTTAAATTATTATTTAGACATGTATGGACAATGTTATTTTGATTAATAGAAGAGAGAGATTCATTATGAGTCGATAAACTCAATGAATTGGATGATAACATTTTTGATATGGTGTTTATTAATAATTGATGGAATCCACGTCCCTGAATAGGGATTGATGATACTCCCTTAAGAAAACTTATAAGTTTTTATTGTATCAAACCCTGCAAGTGGATTTTGTAATCGGATGCGTCAAATAAGCTAAGTGAAAGGTCTTAAGGAAATTTAATATGCTAATTAAATTGCATTGTTAGTAATTCTATTTAATTAGCGAGTTAATGATATGGAAACCGAATTATAAATTCGTATTATTGGGAGAGAGTTCAATTACAATCATGTGATGGTATTGATTGTGATTTATGTGGATGGTGATTATCTTGATAGATAAGATTGAATTCAAATTTGCATAGGATAGCTATTCCAATATTCTGCCATTACATCCGTATTATAGCCTATTTAAACACGTTCTACAGGCAGAAGAAAGATACGAACTGATTTTCTTTTGCCACATACATAGAGAGCCCACCCACTATGTCGGAGCAAGGTGTTTAACAGGAATACAACAGAAAATCGGAGGTTGTGTAGCTTCCTTTTGCTAGAACTTTCTTCTTGGTGTTCACGAGATTTATACACAAATCTCATAAGTATAATTATGTCCCATGTGGTAAAACATAATCAATTAATGATAGTATACGTACACGCTATTACAGGATCTGTAAATCATTTTATTTTTTCGCTGCGGTCCAACAATTGGCATCGGAGCCTAGGTCAATACTATGTACGTTACTATCATACCATGTTCTTCATAAAATTTGAATCTATGCATGCTTAGGATAGAACGTGGGTGTGGACCAACATCTGTTTTGCAGCGTTTTGTCTGACTATCATGGTCCTATGTATGCATGTATGTATGTGCTGATCAATTCTTAGATTGTGAACTCTCTGTTTAAAAAGGCATAGGATCTTTGTAATATGCATGTGTTTCTTCAATTGTATTATGAAGGCATGTATTCTGTTTTTATATATGTAGCATGTGTTTCCCTAATTGTGTGAAGGAGTATAGAGTAGCAGAAGAATATATTATAATAGCTTTAAAGAAATTTTCCACACAATTTTGTCGCAGTGGCAACAAAGGTCGTAGTGGCAACAAAGGTTACAGGATGAGATCATTCAAGATTTTAAATCTTGGCCATGATAATCAGCAAAATATTTTTCCGTTTAAGTATTATATATATTTACCATGTGATGATTATAATGTTTCTGTAATGGTTACAATATTCTAGTTATTGTAAGATTCTTGGAGAACATGGATATTATCATGTGTTAGGTTTAATATTTCAATTGTAATTTATACATGTCAACTAGATCATAAAATTGATTTCATCATCAATAAAATTAAAGAGAATGAGATTTTGTTTATTACATGTATATGGAATTGTTGAAATTGAAATATTAAATAATAAAAGAAACCTCTCAGATCTTAAAAAATTTACTAAGTTAGTTTGGGAATTTATTTCGCCTAAATCCCATAGTCTCCATCAATGGTTTGTAGATGATGTGAATAATTACTTTCCCCATAGGATAGAATTAATTACGGAATCATCAAGTACAAACTTTAATAATTGTTATTAATGCATCACCTCCCCATCGGCAGGATACACTATAGTACAATAGATCTAGATGCCAATGATGGTACATACTTAGCTATAATTAATAGTATACTCACCATCTGAGTCGCTACTATCATTTATAGGACCAAAGTTAGGTCAACAATTTAATTTTACTTGATATATAATAAAGTGTCTAGATAGTAAAATTAATAGGTTTTAACCCGTCTATACAAATGTAAAATATTAGATGACTTCCCATAGAAGCATACTATATATGGTGTCTTATGCTATTGGCAGATTCTTTTAAAGATAATGGTTGAGGGCCCTTATATGTTTGAATTCAAAGTTAAATAATTGCTCATTTGTATTTGTTACATATATGATTCTCAAGCTTAAAATGGCATCATTCAGCCCAATTGCTATGATTCTAAAAGAAAACAAATTGGTTGGTACTAATTATATAGACTAGAAAAGGAACTTGGATATTTTACCAACTGTTGAGGAGTACAAATATGTGCTCACTGAAGTTTGCCCCGAGAAACCTCCCGAATGGGCAACTGAAGACGAATCTCAGCCATATCGTAAGTGGGTTAATGAGATGGCGCGGTGCTACATTTTGGCATTTATGTCAAATGTGTTGCAACATCAGCATCAGTCTATGCCTACAGCTTTTGATATGATAGAGAGCATCAAAGAGATGTTCGGGGAACAAAATCGTGCCGCAATGCAGACAGCGATGAAGGATCTCGTGAACACGAGTATGGCTGAATGAACCCCAATTAGGGATCATGTTCTGAAGATGATAGTCTTCTAAATGAATTAGAGATCTTTGGAGCGGCATCGATGGGGATACCCAGGTCGATATCATACTCCAGTCATTGCCTGATTCTTTTAAGCAATTTTGCCTAAATTGTAACATGAATAAACTTACTTTTTAAACGGTTGAACTACTTAAAGAACTACAAGCAGCTAAGGGGTTTATCAAGAAGCCTACAGTTCCTTTTGTGGCTGAAAAAGGTTCTGCTTCTAAACCAAAAGGAAAGCAGCATCAGAAAAAGGTTCAAAAGCATAAAACAAAGCCTATGGGCACGTGCTTCCATTGCAAGGCGCCAGGCCATTAGAAACTACAGTGTCCAATTTGCTTGCCAAGAAACAAACTCAAGGCGTTTCAGATAACAGGGAAGCTAAGTGATAGAGAGATCTACATATTTATGGGAGATGGCACTAAAGTGTCAGCAATTGCAATAGGAAATGTTACTATTTCTTTTAGTAAGTATATGTTTTTAATAATGAAGGATGTCCTTTATATACCTTCAATTAGAAAAAATTTAGCTTCAATTTCTAGTTTAGTTAAGGATGGATATTCTATTTATTTTAATAATTTAGTTATTATTAAGTTAAATAAACATTTTATCTGTTTTGGTACATTGGTTGATGGTCTTTTTTATTATCGACGACGCCTCTTCTATACTGCAACTAAATAAAACGAATAATACTAATATTAATCTACCATATAACAGGAAAAGAATGTCTGAAATAAACCAAACTTATCTTTGGCACTTACCCGTCGGTCATATTAATCAAAAATGGATTTTTAAATTGGTTAAAGGATGGACCTTTAGGTGCATTAGAAGTGGAAGCACTAAAATGACTAAGCAGCTTTTTCCGGCCAAAGGCCATAGAGCCAATAAGACGTTAGAATTGGTTCATTCTAATTTCTGTAGACCCATGAATATCCAAGCAAGAGAAGGTTTGAGTATTTTGTCACTTTCATTGATGATTACTAAAGAGATGGATACATTTATTTGATGCGCCGCAAGTCTAAATGCTTTGAGAAATTCAAAATTTTTAAGACAAAAGTGGAGAAACGTCAAAGAAAATGTATCAAGACACTACGATCTGATCGTGGTGGCGAATACCTCTTGCGAGAATGTGTGGATTACTTGTCAGCTGAGGGAATTACTTCCCAGTTATCTGCACCAAGTATGCCACAACAGAATGGTGCAACGGAAATAAGAAATAGGACTCTTATGAATATGGTTAGATCTATGATGAGTTATTTAAATTTATCGGATTCATTTTGGGGACATGCATTAGAAACATCAGCATATATTTTAAACTTGGTACCATCTAAGTCAGTACCGACTACTTCCCACAGAATTGTAGACTGGGCATAAACCTAGTCTACTGCATATTCGGATATGGGATAGTCTAGCATACGTGCTGAAAAGTAAGGCTGATAAGTTGGAATCAAGAACAGATGTTTGTTTCTTTGTTAGGTATCCCCGAGGAACGAAAGGAGGTTTATTTTACTGTCCTAAGGATCAAAAGGTGATAGTTAGCACTAATACCCGATTCTTAGAAGAGGACTACGTAATAAACCACAAACCCAGAATTAGAATTATTTTAGATGACCTTAGAGGAGACTTTTTCAACACAGAATTCTCTGATACCCACAGTACAACAAGAATTAGTACAAGGAACTGAGTTCAGTACAACATGAAAGTACTAGTGCACATAGAGTGCCTCTTCGTAGGAGGGTTATATGCCCACCGGTTAGGCATCCATTTTTGGGAGTGTCTTTTGAGATGGTCCCTAATGGATTGGAAAGGCCATGAAATCGGAGATAGAGTCTATGTACTCTAATCAAATTTGAGAGCTTGTGGAATCACCCGAAGTAATAAAATCCATTAGATGCAAGTGGATCTATAATAAAAAGAGAGGAGCAGATGGGAAGGTGGAAACTTTCAAGGCTAGGCTTGTAGCGAAAGGGTTCACTCAGAAAGAGGGAATCAATTATGAGGAAACTTTTTCACCGCTATCCAAAATCTCTTATCCATTGCAGCTCATTTCGACTATGAAATTTGGCAAATGGATGTCAAAACGGCTTTCCTTAATGGAAGTCTTGAGGAATGCATTTAGATGATGCAACCAAAAGGTTTTATAGCAAAAGGTCAAGAGCACATGGCGTGCAAGCTTAAGAGGTCCATTTATGGACTTAAGTAGGCATCTAGATCTTGGAATACTCGTTTTGATCAAGCCATTTAACCTTATGGTTTAGATCAATGCGATAACGAGTCTTGTGTGTACAAGAAGCATGATAGAAATGTTACAGTATTTTTAGTACTATATATATATATGTTGATGATATACTAATCGGAAACGATATGGGAGTGTTGTTGTAGGTTAAGTTATGATTATCTGGACAGTTCGATATGAAGGACTTGGGAGAAGCTAGTCACATTCTTCGAATCGAGCTTCTGCGAGATCGCAAGCAAAGGATGTTGGGCTTATCACAAGCAACTTATATTGATGAAATTCTTCCCGTTATAGCATGCAAGATTCCAAGAAAAGGTTTTTACCTTTCAGACATAGAATTCATCTATTTAGTAATCAGTGTTCTAAAACACCGAGATGGAGAAGATGACGGGGGTTCCTTATGCTTCAACGGTAGGAAGTCTCATGTATGCAATGCTATGTACTAGACTTAACATCTGCTTTACGATAGGCATGGTTAGCAGATTTCAGTCTAATCCGGGACAAGAACACTAGACTCCAATAAAACATATAATCAAGTATATGAAAAGAATTAGGGATTATATGTTGGTTTATAGTGCAAATAGTCCTATACCTATTGGGTATACAGACTCAGACTTCCAAGTAGATAAGGACTCTAGGAAATCAACCTCAGGAAATGTATTTACCTTAGGGGGTGGAGCCATTAGTTGGAGGAGTATCAAGCACGTATGTATTGTTGATTCCACCATGGAGGATGAACATGTGGCTGCTAGGCTGTTTGACTCAAAAAAATTCTTTTGGATCTTGGAATAGTACCTTCAGCACAATCGCTTATAACAACACTTTATTGTGATAACACTGGGGCAATTGCTAATACAAAGGAACCCCGAACACACAAGAGAGTGAAACACATTCAGCGCAAGTATCACCAAATAAGAGACATCGTTGAGAGAGGTAATGTGCTGGTAAAAAAGAATGCATCGGCAAACAACCTGGCGATTCATTTACTAAGAGTTTACCGAGTAACATTTTCGATGGACATATGGAAAACATGGGAGTTAGATGTATGTCAACATGGCTTCAAGTCTAAGTGGGAAATTGTTGGGATTATACTGAAAGACATGCTTATTTTGGATTTAGTATTTTTATAACAAAAGTTGTTTCTTTTTAATAAGAATTTGTATGAGCAATGTTTACTTAACATTATGTTTTAATAAATAAGTATATATCTCATATTTTATATGGTAGATGATTTAGTGTGTAGAGTACGGCTTACAAGTAGAAGATTAGTTTATCGGTTCTTATATAACATAAGTTTTATGTTTACAATTTTAGATGGAAATGGACACACCATCGGCAAATTGTAGTACATGGTTTTAGTAGGTCTGTTTTGACTACAAAGAATGCTATAATTTTAACTCCTTGTACTAGCATACTTTGTGTGTATTAAACAGAACCGTATCGAGGCAATTGTTTTATTACTAATTATATAAGACAATCCATACATTATGGTCATGGATAATGTTTATACTCTTAACCCTTAAATTATTATTTAAACATGTATGAACAATGTTATTTTGATTCATAAAAGAGTAAGATTCAATATATGTCAATAAACTCGGTGAGTTGGAAGATAAACATTTTTTATATGGTATTTATTAATGATTGATAGAATCCACGTCCCTAAATAGGGATTGATAATACTCCCTTTAGGAAGCTTATAAGTTTTGATTGTATCAAACCCTGCAGGAGGATTTTGTAATCCGATACGTCAAATAAGTTAAGTGGAAGGTCTTAAGGTAATTTAATATGCTAATTAAATTGAATTGTTGGTAATTCTATTTAATTAGCAACTATCTGTAATCTTAGCATAGCGATTTTTAATAAACATTAATGACATGAAAACCAAATTATAAATTCATAATATTGGAAAAAAGTTCAATTACAATCATGTAGTGGTATTGATTGTGATTTATGTAGATAAAGATTATCTTGGTAGATAAGATTGAATTCAAATCTGCATAGGATAGCTCTTTCAATATTCTGCCATCAAGTCCCCGTTGTAGCCTATTTAAACACGTTCCATAGGCAGAAAAGAGATACGAATTAATTATCTCTTTTGCCACATACATAGAGAGCCCACCCTTTCTTCCGAAGTAAAGTGTTTAATAGGAATTCAACAGAAGATCAAAGGTTGTGTAACTTCCTTCTACCATAATGTTCTTCTTGGTGTTCACGAGATTTATACACACAAATCTCGTAGGTATAATTATATCCTATATGGTAAAATATAATCATTTAATGATAGTATAAGTACAAGCTATTACAGGATCCATAAATATTTTCTGAGTTCCAAACGTGTTAATTGAGAATGACAATTTTGGATTGACTTATGAATTCGGAAAGAATGAAGATATTTATGACGACATTTCGACGCCAGTAATTAATAGAGCCAGCTTAGATTTCAGTCAAGAGGTTTCAACGTTATTCTAAAGTAGATTTTTATTTATTATGTTAATTGCAAAATATATGTGTGTGTGTGCATAATACTATATATTATACATATTTCTAGCGCTCGTGAGTCTAACAAGGTAAGCTACTCTATGCTCGAACTCGGTAACACTATCAAGTTCAAAGTTGAGCTCGAGCTTGGATAATTTATAATAGAACCCAACTCAAGCCAACGTTTTATCAAGCCGAGCTCGAGCAGTTTACAAGCAACTCGGCTCATTGCCAGCCGTAGACTGTGTCACATAATTGTTTAGACGAACAACTATTAAAGATTCAATATTTTCAAGCATATGACGCTTTTTTATGAGTTACTCAAGGTGCACCCGAATCTACATAAAAGAATAAATAATTGATATTTTATCAAGCAAATGCAGTCAAGTACTCACAAACTAAAAAGGGAATTGTGCATTTAACTTCATGCATCTACTAAATGTGAGTGTCATAGCGTTAATAAGAATTATAAATAACATCTTAATTCATATTTGCAATTTTGAGTTTAAGTTACAGAAATAATTATTGTTTCACATTTGCATCAAAAATTAGTTTCATGTTATATCGAATCTTTCCTTTGCTCCCTAGACTACACCCAATCAAATCAAAGTAATAACAAATAAACATTCAATAATTGAACAATGCATTGCCTTTATTTTTCAGATCATCATTTCTCTCTTCACCCTATTTATCAATTATTTTATATTTGCCTTGAGCTTGTTTAGTAGCTTCACTATTGGTTAATGTTAATTGATAATATTCAAGTGTTGCAAATATCTACACATATTTTAGGTCAAGAAATAATATATTATTTGGTGCTACAGTCGCACGGTTGAAGGTTAATGGTGCGGCAAACGACAAACCACCCCAGGTATGAGGCAATAGGTAATAAAACCTCCTTAACTGTAATAATTTCAAACAATTTAAAGGCAAAAACTTAAGTCTCCATTACGGTCCCTATCAAAATCAAGAGAACAGGAAAGAAGATGTGCAAGGGTTAAAGAGTTCTCCTGGTCATATTACTGAGACTAATAAGAATAATTGAAGAAAACTAGAACCCTAATTTAAAAAAACAAGCGAAAATTTGAGTACAACTAAATGCTCATGTAATGTACAGAATTCTGTCATAATGAAAAAGGCAACTACACCACCACCAAGCAAAAGATGTCAGGGAACTTGAGCAACTAACCTGTGGATGGCGAATTTCACACATTTGACACAATACACGAATGCATTCGCACATTCCTTGCTGCCACATGTCTGACATACCGTCTCCTCCTGGAACAACAAAGATATCAGAACACAGGGAACGATGGTCATACGTTCACGTATGATACAACATTGAAGCACCCTCTTAAGCTCCAGATTCTTTTAGGATAATGAACATTCAAAAAGAGGCAATCACATCTTATAGAAAATTAATTAACTGGATTAACGGCCACTACGATAAAGATCTCTTGCTCCTACAATAAAGAAAACCTTATTTAACAACTTTGCATTTCTGCTGATCGATATGCACTTCGAAGACTGTACAGTTAGTGGTAGACCATTAAGACATTAAATTCACACTAAGATCTATAGAGATATGACGGAACAAAAACAGAAATTTGTCAAGTACCCACACTCAAACACATGTTCTCATGTTAGTCAACACTCTTGCAAGTTTTCCAAGTAATACAAGTAACACCTCAGCAACATATTGACAGCCTTAGTGCTCTAAAATTAGCAAAACCACGTGCCTTTATAGTAATAAATCACCAAAAGGAGATTTAATTAAATCACCACGTAGTATTAGGGACCAAACCATTTAGGGAGCTTCTTCTGAGAAATTGAGGGTAGCGAAAACAAAGTCCAACTAAGATCAGAATCGAATTTCAACCAAATAACTCACTCGTACAACACATAAATTGACCAAAGAAAACATCATAAATTGACCAAAGAAAACAAAAAAGTCAAATTTTTTAACAGAAAAATGATCTGCATACACTGGGTTTTGAAGTAGAATCATCATTCCTAAATTACAAGACTTCACAAATGATAATCATATAAACCCATCCGGCACACTGAAGGTTCTGAATTCGAATCATTTTTTCATGCCATAATTTTTATATAAAGAAAAACAAAGTAAATATGAAAAGAAATCCAACATCCACATAAAAAATGATAATCATCCGCACTGAACTGCTTTCAAACTATTAAAAAAAATACTCCTAAAATAAAATAATACAAAAAACGATAGTAAAATCCTAAAACTTTGACCATTGAATGCACATATACACATAACCATATGTAAAACTCCATCTACAAGCAGCAAAAACTCAGAAAATTTGAGATACATCATATTACAAACACGCAATTCAAAAGTAAAGATTCAAAATTTGGAATCAACTAACATCAGTAACAAATGCATATCAAACCTTATCAGATAAAGGATAAGAAATTGAGAAACGGGTTAGAAAAAATTACCATTTTTTATTGAAATTCAGAATGCCCACAAAAACAGATAACTTCAATAGAGAGAGTGGAGTAGAAAGGGGGAAAAAGATAGAATTTTTATAGAGAATCAAAATAAAAACAGATCACTTCAATAGAGATAGATGAGTAGAAAGGGGAAAAAAAGATAGCATTTTTATAGAGAATCAAAATATAATTAAGCTCAAAAATTCAGTTTGGAGACAAACTGTGACAGGTATTTGAAACCCTTGTTTCTGAACGGCAGAGAGAGAGAGAGAGAGAGAGATGGAGAGAGAGATTGACGGGAATATTATTATTTTTAATATTATAATTTATAGCACGCATTATTAATTCTCATTATATATCTCGGAAACATGGCAATTTTATTGGCAAATATTATTTTACTTTCGGTATTTTATTTAATTTTTAATTCAAATTACTATTAGTATCATACCTAATAATATTAGCATCTCACATAATTTATTTTTTAAAATTTAAAAGAACAACTAATAGATTAAAACATGTAACATTAATGAAAGTATGTTACAAATAAAAAAAAATTTAAAATTTCAACAAAATTATTATTTTCACAAAATCGAAACCAATTTCACAAAGTTAAAATTAACTTCCAAAATAAGTAGGTATTCATCTTCATGACAATGTCAAAATGCTTTAAAATATTTGACATACGATGACTACGAAGAATAAAAGGAA
>MKEJ01029607.1:0-14958 GCA_001753735.1 Embelia ribes
TATTTTCCTACTACTACTCTTGGAACTTATTTTCTAACACATATATATATGCTACACTTAACATACATAAATTAGGGGTTGTTGAGCTCACATTCAAGGATGGTATCATAGTGCTTTCAGCATATCCTCAAAATTTTGTAGTCAATTCAAGTTTAAAATAAAAAATTAGGTGCATACAAGCCATTTTCTCAAATGCTGATGGAATTAGTCGACCGTTAGAAGGAATCAGTAGACTGATTCATCACTCCAAAATAGAAACTCGAGATCTTAAGGTTGAAAATGGTGGTGTTATCTCAATTCGTCTTTAAGGCTCTAAAATAACTTCCATGCATAGTTTATTCACTCTTGGGGTCAAAATTTTTAGAGTCTTCTTTTCAATAATTACATCCAAACTCTATAATTCACTTTGTAAGCTAAGAATTTACCATCTATACAAGGTGCATGTGAGGTTGGAGCTCAAATGTTTTAAGGGTAGAGGTTAGAATTTTAATGAAGTCGAAGTTTCACTTTGGAATCATTAAAAGTAGAGTTGAATTTGCTCATTTAATTCGATTGTAGCAAAGCTTGGGCAAGAATTGAGTCAAATTTGAGCTTTATTATCTCTCTCTCTCCAAGGTGACAAGGAGAATGTAAATGGAGGTTTTCAAAATGCTCTCTTATATTCACGGAAGTAGCAAAATGTGGTTTTGTTTCTATCTTGGCAAGTTACCACGTGGTTGGATACTTGTCCAATATTTGTCATAACACGTATCAGATGATTGTTTTACTTAATCAACCGACTGATTATGACAATCAACTAATGAGACCAGTATGTCGACTAATTTGTCCCTTTTTCATAAGGACGATCCATTTTAGGGTGTTACATAAGAAAAAAAAAAATATTTATAACTTATAAAAGGAACCAAAATATTGATGAATGGGTTTAGGTTCGGGCTTGGCTTGAGTTTATACAAATCAAACCCAAACAATAAAAGTTTATGAGTCTATGTAAGACAAATACTATATTAAAACGACACGAGACAAACACGCTAATTCATTTTCTTTCACACGTCGCCATTATAAAAACTAGCCTCTCAGTACACGTGTTGTGTGTGCAATTTTATTAAAATAACAAAAATAATTTAAATAAAGTAGAACAAATTGATAAATATAACCAAATTATCTTGCAAATAAATTTTTACATCAATACGTGTCAAATTTACTAATGGAAATTGCGCCAGTTTTTTTTTCTCTTAAAGTATCCTTCTATGATGGAGCATTGGTGTATAAATAAAAAAAATGGATAAAGGCATTTACTGAAATAAAAGAAAGAGAAATGAAGTTATTAGGGTGTGGTTAGTGGGAAGTTTTGAGGAGAGAAAAAGGTTATGGCAAGTACCAATTATGCAACTTCTTTCCCACCCCCACATGGGTGATGGATGTGTAAATGTCTGAAATGACACTTTTAACCTTCTAAAAATTAATTTTTTAAAATATCACATTGTCCATGTATGTTAATAATTAAAAAATAAAATATATTTTGGGCATAAAAGTTTGATACAACTTCACCCTGCTTTCCCTTTGTATATTTAAGATTAGGATAAATTACACTTTGCCCCAATTGATTTCTAACAATTTCAGATTACCCCCTAAGGTTTCAAAAATTACACTTGGCTCCCACTTATAATCCAAGTTTGATTTTGTTGTATAAGCATCATATTATCCTCATTTAATTTTCTAATTTTATTAATTTAAAATTTTATATTAGGTAATTTGAAATAACAGATCATCACTTTAATAAAAATATATTCTATTTGTAAACGATAATTTTTTTTTATTAAAAAATTATAATAAACAATTGTACAAAAAATTCTATTTAAGAGGTATTTTAATAAATTTTTGAGTTATATATTATAAATAATTTTACTTTTATTTTTCCCCTAAAAACATTGGGTGTAAACTGCAATTACCACCAAACCTTATGGGGACATAGTGTAATTCACCATATACTTCCCGATATATTTTTTGCCATTTCTCTTACTATGTTCTCACATGTTAGCACCTCTTTGGCTAATTTCCTAAGGCGTAACTTCACACGACAATCATGACACTGAATCCATGATATTTATACTCCACGACAACGACACGATGACTTACACATCACGACAACGACACCAAAATTTTCACACCACGACAACGACACGAGACGTCATACATAATATTACTATAACTTGTACAATAATGGTTTTTATTTTTTTGCAAAAAAAATTTATACAAATTTTTAGAACGTTAGAGCTTGCTTCATTACCAAAAAGGCAAAAGGTGATTGAAGTCAAATGAATATACAAACATAATCATCATCATTATTCAAGTTTTAAAAATTCAATAAATTATGATCGGCTAAATGGAATCAAAACAAAATGTCGCATTGAGTCGTTAAAATAAGTAACTCAACTATCGTAAAGGAGTAAGTTTATGTACATAAAATTAATTGAGATGGTTGTAATACTGCCTAAATGCTATAGTTGTTTTTAATAAATTTACCTTTTATTAATAGAGCCGAAAGTTTTTAATTGCAATTGGCACAATTTGCTATAATATAAAGTTGAAAAAAACAATCCAGTAATGGAATAATTGATATACCAGCTAATATGCGGTATTAATTGCGATTTTATAAGAGATTCAAATTAATGAAGTATTTTTTTAAAGAACTTAATTTCTACCTACCATCGGCATAAAAATTTTATATGCTATCGGATTTGGATAAAAAATATGTAATGGAGATCACAGCAAATAGTTATGCATGTCTCATTCATCAAACTCCATTGATATATGAATATACACTGTCTATATATTAAAATTAATTTTATTTTTAAATTATTTAATAATAAATAACAAATAACATTTATAATTATAAAAGAACCAAAATATTGATGAATGGGTATAGGTACAAGTTCAGTTGAAGTTTATTCAAATCGAACCGATCAATAAAAGTTTATGAGTCGACATAAGACAAACCCTAGATAAAAACAACCCAAGATGAACATGCTAATTAATTTCCTTTCACACGTTGCCCTTATCGAAATTAAACCTTATTGATAAATTAGTCAACTCAAATGGATCTTACACGATCCAACCACCCTAATTTATGGGCTCCACCCTGTGTTCATCGTCACTTTTTTGGTAAACTAAATTTTTTTACCAATAAGATTTCTAGCCATTTCATATTACTCCCTTGGATTTCTGAACTAATGCCATTGCCCTCATAAAATATATTTGTTCATTGCAATTAGACCCTTGACACTTTTCCCTCATGTTAAAAAAAACAAAAAAAGTGAATTTCATTTTAAAAATCCATCAATGGTCCTCAAAATTAATACCAAAATACTCATTAGCTATTACTCATGCTCTAGGTTTTAATTTAAAAAAAAAAAATAGATTGTATATCATATAATATGTTCATCAAAATATGATGGTTTTTATTTAACTTTCCCAATTATTGCTCTCAAAATTACTAAAATAACACAAGAAAATGAGTGGTAACATGATGTTTCTGCTTATAAATCAAACATGTACTGTGATTAGGAGAAAAGTGCAACTTTTTAAGATACATTTGGGGATATTCTCAAATATTTAGAAATTTCATGGGAGCAACGTGTAAATTATCTTTTATTTTATTTTTTCCCAATGAAAGTACTAATTAAAACCCCTCGTAGATAAGAACAAAACCCATAAATTTTGGTTCTTTTGGAAGTTCTTTAATTAGTTCAAGAAAATCATCATCATGTCTGAGGTAATTGCTTTTTCTGTAGCCTAAAACATGAGATGATGTATAATCAATACATACAACTAATTACTTACCACTTCTATGCTTTTAGCTTTAAATGGGGTAGACATTTATGCTATTTGTGCATGTTTCTACAATTACATACATATGATTTTGCAGTCACCTATAAAATTGCAATATATCCTAATTATAAGTAATGGTAATAGAAAATTGGTCATCCGATAAACTTCTCTGTATATTAAGAAACATTTTTGGAGATTTGTGTACATTATGCTATGATTGACTACCACTTTGTTCCCGAGAAATATAAAGAAGTCCAAATCACTTTGCACAAAATTGTTTCGCAGGAACAACTTGCAGATTTGTTCACCAAGTCACTCGCTCCTTCTTTTCCTAGACTGGCGTTATATCGTTACACGCTCAATCTTGAGTGGGAGTATTAATATATTTGGAGATTTGCGTACATTATACTATGATTGATCAAGATGCCATTGTGATATAGAATTGATTTATTTTTATGGACTCTAGTTATACCTATGATCAAATCTCCCTTTACTCGGAAATAAATTATTCATGTGACATGTAAGTAATTTATTTGATTGAAATCTTATGTAATAAAACCAGAAACAGATCCAGAAACTATGTTATGGTGTAAAAATTACATAATTTTCAAGTTTAATATTTGTTAATTATAGCAACAGAACACAAGTAATTCAATGATTTAGGTACAAAATACTTATTCAAGTGGGAGCTATTGTCTCACCTACTCTAAAAATAAAATTAGAGCCAAAAATCAATACCTACAGAGGAAAAAAAACAAAAGTTCTAATTTTTTTTTTTTTTTTGTTAATTAATTTTACAGGGCGAAGTGCAGATTGTTGTTCTGAAGGTTGAAATGTCATCCCGAGACTGTCTTGTTGACGTAAAGAGTGTCATTGAGAAAATGGATAGTTTGTTCTCCGTTCCTCTTATTTAATTTGATTATGTTTTTAGCTTCGATTATACAGAAACAACTGAAGTTTTATTAGTTATTGTTGTTACAGTTAAACATCTGCTTCAAAGTTCAGACGAATGCTTTATGCAATTGAATATATTCCCGTCGAGATACGATTTCTAAGTTCATAATTGACTTTACCGACATAAGCTGTGAATAATTCATGATTATATGCAAGGTCACGACCATGTTGGCCAGTGGAAATAAGACCATTTACATGATAAGTTTACACAATATATTGGAAAAACGTGATTCTTAAACGGTTTGAAAATTAAATACCACGATATCTTGTAATTCTGCCATCTTATCTAAAAATTTATCCTTAAGATAGTTTTAATTTCGCAAGATTATGCAGGACCGTCCCTTTTTTTAATTTTTTTTTATACTCGAGATTGCGGGCAGATCTAAAAGTCCTTGTAGACTATATATGGAGCCCTCGGAATGGGATTAGCCAATCTTGGGGAGAGGTGCGAGACCGATTAGTCAAACTATTTTACCGTCGTTTTGACAAGCCTATCTTCAAAAATACTTTACAATACGAAATAATAATCCCGGGACTTATAGAGTGGAATAAAGGGTTTCAACTGAGACAAATTAGTTCTGTTTTGTTCAGGAGTGGGATCATTTGAGATAGATTTGAAATCGCAAAAAGTGACTGTTCAAGGTTATGTGCAACCGGAAGAAGTTCTACGGGCAGTTTCGATGACCGGGAAGAAGACTTCGTTCTGGGAAGTCGAAGAACCGAAAGCAACAATTGTCGAAACTGAAGCAGTTATAGAGCCAGCTGATAATGTCGATGCTGCTTAAGGCACTCTATTCTCAAATTTGGCCTAGTAATTAACATGTGTGATCATGTATAATGTTACTAGTAATAAGGATTCTCCTCATTAAAGCTTTTTGTGGACACTGCATTGCAGTTTGTGCCATACGTAAGTTGTGTGTATTACATATTTTTTTATTATATTAATTTTAATTATTTTATTAAATTTAGTTTTCGTAATTTGTTTTTGATACGGCATAAATTTTTATTTCTTCTTCTTTTTTTTCGTTATTTATATATTTATAAAAGATCTATTAGTATGATTTATACTATGATAACATCTTTACAAATATTAATGTCTATTTAGGTTAATTATAAGTATGCGAAAATCGTATTATGGAAAATATTTTAAAAAGTTAATGTTGATTGAGATAATATTTAAAACTTTGTAGAGAACCTTAGATTGGTAGAAATTAATTTATAAAAATATTTATTTACTAATAATATTTTGATTCTTAAATATAATTTCAGTAATTTCTATTATAATAAACTCTTTTATAGTTATGCAAATATATTAAATTAATTTTGATAATTTATTTTTTTATATGACCTCTTTTTTTATTTATTCCTTTATTTTTCCATTAATTTATAAATTTATAAAAGATCTAGTGGTAGAATATATACTAAGATAATATTTTATGAAAAATTAATGTCATTTAGGTTAATTTAAGGTGTGAAAATCTTACAATGAAAAAAATATTTTAAAAAATTAATGTTGATTAAGACATTTTAAAAATTTATGAATAATCTTAGGTTGGTAGTAATTTATATTATGATAATTTATTTTATAATTATGCAAATATATATGTGAATATTTTGGGTTTGTGCATGATTTTATATGATATTCAATTTTAATAATTTCTATTATATTGAGTTGATATATATGTATTTAATTTTGATAATTTCTATTATGGTAAGTTGATATATATGTATATAATTTTAATAATATTTATTTTAGTAAGTTTTATTATTTTAAATCATAAATTCATAAGACACATAATTTTAATTATTTCTAATATAGTAAATTTTATTATTTTAAATCATAAATTCATAAGACACATAATTTTAATTATTTCTAATATAGTAAATTTTATTATTTTAAATCATAATTTCTTATGACTCATGATAAATAATTGTTTGGAAAAATATCGTGATTAGAATAAAAGTCGTTGGAGGGGATAATTTTTATATACATATGATTTGTAATTATAAAACTTTTCAATAGTGTTATATTTTAAAGTTTGAAGATGTTGAATTATTGAGGTAAAGGTCTTCTCCTCCAAGTTTTCAAGCTAAACTATAAGTTAAAATTTGAAGATGGAGAATTAATGGGGCCAAGTCAAATTATTATATGGAGGTGACACGTTATTTTACTAGAGGGTTCGTATTGAAAAATATTCAGATTTTGGATTTGTCAACTTGCAACTTTTAAACAAATAAGTTAACTTGTTTCAAATTTAGAAAAAAAAAATAGATGCATCTACCTTAAAATTTCAAGCTAATTTAGACCAAAATAAAATAAGATCAACTTAAAAATTGAGCAGTTAAATGATATTAAGTTTTTAAGCAAAATAACTAATAAGTTGAATCTTTTAAACTACAACTAAACAACCCCTTTATGTTTCCATAGTATTATAATACATATATATATATATATGTATGTATGTATGTATATACGTCAACGTTTCAAATAATGGTGGCGGCGTAATAATTTCGGGGTGCAAAGGCCGAAACGTAACATTTACGAAAATTAGAGCCGCGAAATTTTTTTGTCATACCTTCAATCTCAAGAAACTTGGACACGATATCTTTTCCTTTTTTTTTTTTTAAAAAAAAGAAAGAAAAGAAAAATATAATTTTTAAGAAAAAGAAATAAATGGAAAATACACTATATATCGCCACTTTCGCCATATTCTCACAATTACAACAATTTTTATTAGAGTGCAAAGAAAAGAAAATATAGATATAGCTTGCCACTATATATATATATATATAACAATAACAATATAATCAATGTAAATATCCTGTTTACAACCTACATAATAGCAAGCGACATGCTCGTCAGTATATAATATATTACATCATGTAATAGCTCAAATACAGAATGCCAATTAAGGCCACAAAAAAGCGATAATATGCAAAACAACATATAACATCTGCTAATACAACAACTAAGCCTCGATGAATAACAACAACAACTATGAATGAGGCTAAATAAAATGTAACAAAATATAAGTCTTCGTATGCATATCTACAACAGTGCCAGTCCGAGCATCTTTCAACGATGGCCTTCCTTATCTTTTGCACCTTCCACCCATTATATGACAAAAGATGTGCAAAAAGGAATGTATGAGTTATATTACTAAATAACACAATAAACTAGATGCTATGCGATGTATTGAATGTGTAAAAGTAATCTAACAACAACAAAATGCAATGCAATGTAACACATACCCATACAACCTATAACACACAATACCACCACACCCTACAACAACATTAAAATAAAGATAGGATTAGTATCTTTTCACTTTTAAAAGAAAAGGTACTATTTTGTAGACCCTTGTATTGATCCGCCATCCATGATGCTGCAAACAAGCATTCAATAATCCGCCACCTACTGTGACATAATTATTGGTGATCCATGAACAGATTTCCCGATCCTCCCATGTTATGCAATGCAACATTTTAATTCTAAAATCACTTTCGAAATCTCCACTTTTTATTCACTTCACATACAATTTCTCTCATTTCTCACATCAACATATTCATATCTCATATAAAAGCTTCACTTTTAAACTCCACATTTGAATTCATTTCACTTCACCTTTTATTCCAAAAAATCAACGCTTTTCAATCATAAGAAAAGGATAACATAATTACAACAAACTACACTACACTTATACATACTTGTATTCAAAGCATAGAAGGTAAATATGAAAGTAATTGACATAACAAGTTTACACTAAACATAAATCTAAAACACGTTAACACATTGAAGCACACACACAGAATTAGGTTTATATTATTATATAGCCTATGTACCTTACAAGTCTAAAAAATTCCTCCAAATGATGTCTCAACTTCAATCCGACAAACCAACTTTTAACCTTTCCGAATGATTCTAACTATCAACTTCAATTTGAACCCAACCTATAGAGGTTTGATTGCCTAATAAACTAGGAATAGATTCCCAAAAATAATGAACCAATTTCGAAACAAACAAATAAAAAAAATTAAAGGGTCGTACTGGTCCCCAACAAGCTTAGACCAGTCGACAAAGTTGGCCAAAAAAGAAAGCCATATTGGACCAGTCTACATCCTCCTCGGACCGGTCCAAGATTTTTATAAAAAAATTTGTAGAAAGAAGCAGAGCATTCACGGATCGGTCCGCACTCTCCCAGACCGGTCCGGAATTCCCCAATCTAAATTTTATCAAAAATAACTCAATTTACAATCGTAGAAAACCCAATAAATTCTAATTCAAAGTTACATCAACTTACGTAAATTCTCATACCTCGAAAAACTAAGAACAAAAGCGGCCGAGATTCTCACAAGAACAAAACCCAATTCTTCCTCCATTTTACCCTACGATTTAATCCAACAAATGAGTTCAGATTGTCGCAAACCAATAGACAAAAATGATCATCGCGATATCAAGAACAAGATAGAAAAATTTATTTTAATGTACCACAAAGGCATAAAAATCGAGACAACATAAATGAACGAGACAAGAGACGAGACTTATCTTAAAAGGAAGCTCTATCAATAAGGAAGCCAAATATATATCTATATTTGAAGAATGATCAACTGAGCTAGGTGATATAAGATTTGAAAGTTTATGGCTTAAACTCACACACTAATACTCACTTCTCTTACCTCACTACACCGGTCAACAAAAGAGAAAATTGAGAAAGGAAAAAAAAAGGCGTGTGACTTAATTGTCATACTATACCCCATGCACACATATACAACACATATACACCAACAAAATATAACACCATACTATAATTATACCAACATCAATAATAAATAACAATATGAAATAAATAATATTATTATATTCATTTAATATTATTATTTATTTAAGCAAAAACTTCGTTTGAAATTTCTGAGACATTACATATAAAAGGACTCAACCCTATGTATGGAACACACGCTTTATTCTTTAAAACTTCATTTCAAAATTTTCACATTTAAATCATTCCCGCATATAAAACATCTCTTTATCTCGCATGCTCGCAAAATGGCATTGACTTTATTTTCCAGCATTTTTAACAACATTTAAACCCACATAATTGCTTTTTCAAAGCCAATGCATAAATCAACGTCAAACTTTAAAACATCATTTTCAAGCCCTACTTTGGAAATCATTTCCACTTTACAAAATATAAAAATTCAAGCTTTTCAATGACAGTATAAATATGCTATACCAACGCATGAGTGAATGATATATATTCATCTATAAAATTCCTCATCTATGCCTATACATGAATATATGCTAACAAATATTAACTACATTAATATTCTACACTTGCGCATGCTTGTACACTTAGCAAGTAAAGAATTTAACAAAACAATCAGCATGAAACCAAACACGAACCCTAATCGAGTTACACAAGTTAAGGTACACACACACAAACTCATGCTTATATTATTATTTCATAGTCTACTTGTACCTTAATCCATGCTAGAAAACCCCAAGATACCACACGAGAAAATCCCCAAACAAGCCTTCACTTCGCCCTACAAATTGATCTAGTTGAACATGAATCAACATGCACCTATAGACGAAAATGATTTATTCATCATAAGGAACAAGAATATCAAATTTAATTTTACATTCCCAAAAGGCATGAAAAACGAGACAACGAGAACAAGAAAAATAAAAAGCGAGACTTATGTCAAAAGAATGCTATCACAACAAGGTTCACGAATCTTGAGTTTTTATTGGCGGATGATCAACCGAGCTAGATGATACAAGAAGAAGAAGATTGAAATTTTTATATCACCACCTTTCCCTCTCTCTTTCTCTCTCAAGTGTTATAAAATTGTATAACATAAAATGAGCTAAGTCAAACCACTTAAGTCAGTCAAACCTCAGTTGGATCGTTCGAAAATTAAATTTGGATCGATCTAACAGTTAATTGGATCGATCGGACCCACTGGAATTGACCTATCACCCGAGCCCACATTTTGGGTCAATAACTTCTGAAAATACTCGTAATCACTCATATATACTAATAAAAGTATTTTTACAACTTTCGGAATGGCGTTTAAGTATTCAAAACTTAATCTACGTAACTTAATGTGATTATCGACCAACCCTAACACACACACCGCACCATTTCGCACACCGAAACCAACTTTCCATACACGTTATATCACGCCACAATACTCCACTATGCCCATAACACATGACATGCAATAATGGTACTATGATGCATACACTACTATACAACTTTACCCATCACACATACTATGACTTCATACAACACACTACTTTATGCCCATAACATAAAATACGTGCTATAAATAATATTGTGATGCGTTTCAATAATATTATTAAAGTGAAAAATTAATTTGGAATTTCCGTAATATTACAGTTATAGTTATAGACCTTCGCTTCAAATGACCCTTTTGTAAGAAATCATCTAACTTCTGTTAACTGCTGCTTTTCTTTGCCTTTGATTTTCCTTGGATTTGATCCAATGACTGTCATTAAATCTTGAAATAAGCTATTTTACTGCCAACTTCCAATGCTTGGTTGTGCCACGTGTCCCATGTTTACCCACTTTTGTTACTACTGTTACATGTACACACTTATTAATATTTAATTAATAATAATGTTACACAACCACTTATAACATTATATAGCCATTGAAACTTTGGCTTGAAATTAAAACATAAATATTTAATTAATCAATTAACTATTAATTTGTCTCAAACAATCACAATCATTGTTACAAACTTAAAACCTTTATTTAGGTTTTCAAAATCAAATATACTTTTGGTTAATTTTAACCTATGAGATTTTTAGGTGTAAACAATTATATAGGCTGATAATTTAATGATGCGTCATATTTACATCAACACATAATATTTTTATTTAATAATTGAATTTTATGTTTGTATCAACAATTAATAATAATTCATAACAAAAAGCATTTTATGAAAATACATTTATTGTGATACTTAGCATTTTGGAATGTCTGTGGTGACCCTTTCAATAATTAGTTGTTTAATCTTAATATCTTATCCGAGTTTTAGTGTGGCCAACAAATATTGTCAAAGAAGGTCTGATTAGACGGTAGTTTTTAGCACATGTTGAAAATCTTTAGTTTTATAAGGTTAATTATATCATCTCAGTCAAACGCGAGGTCCTAAAAAAACCTTTGGGTCGTACGGTGTAGATATTTTATGTAAAAATTTTGGCATTGCAAAGTTTCAATTTTAATACCGTGACCTTGTCGGATTTAATATCAACAATTAATCTTGGTTGTCACATCATATCAAATAGACATGATAGAGTTGTGTTAATTGTTTGGTTATTTCTGTATATTTTAATTTTATGCAAAAAAAAAAGTTATGTTTTAAATTGAAAAAGTTAATTTTGTACAAAAAGAAAAAAAAATATTTATACTTTGAGACAAAGTATTCTTTTTTAAAGTATAATCTTTATATTTTTTTTTTGAAAAGTAACTTTTTTTTTTACTTTTTTGCTTTTCGCTACTATTATCACTGTTCACTACTTAAAATTAGGATTGTGAAAAAAACTAACCAAAATCCAATCTTCAGAACTGGCTATAGATGGGATCGAAAAAATCCAATCCAAGCACTGATCCGATAATAAATAATAATTTTCAAGTTCAGCCTTATATTATTATAAATATAATACAGAATCAAACCGATCCGGATATAAATTTGGACGTATTTGATTCGTACATAGGTCTGGACTAGAATCGATTTAAATAGTATACTTAAAGATTATTTTAGACATGTATATATATCTACGTACATATATAGAAAAATAATTAATTCCCCAAAATACATAGTAGTATAGTAATTATTAATCATTATATTATATATTACATATATGTATTTCTAATAAATTGATAATACTACTAAATTTTGAAACTATTTTTTTTTCCTGATTACATATTCATTTGTGCTCAATTTTTTCTAATATTGTATATATTTTTTCTACTCTTATATTTTAGCCATTGTGTGAAATTATTTCTTTTCATGTTGATAAAATATCACCCTTTAATACATCGTTTTAAATCATATATTCAACATTAATTATAATATGATAGTCATGGTCTTGTTGTAATGTATACATATGAACAAAATTTGGTGTGTAATTAATACTAAGTATAACTTAGTTTTTGTATTTTACTAAATTTTTTATATATTTTATTTTTGTTAAATAGGGAACTATTGTCAAATATTAAGCATATGACATACATTGTAGTTGAATAATTTGATAAAATTGATTTTGGGACTAAGTCGTTGAACATCGTAAAATGCTTAAGGAACAAAAATATGAGACCGAATCTTGACAGAACTGTAGAGGAATCGATTCAAGCTAAACCAAAATTGAGCAAGCCTGTTAAGGTTAAAAAATTTAAGGATTATTCTAAATTGGGTATGTCTGGATTGAAGGTGGAACCGATTGGATCAAGAATATCTATGCCTTTCTTAAAATAAAAAAAATATACTTATTTCATTTTTAATAGAATGGACATGTAATATTAATAAATATTCTTATTATTATTAGTACTTAAAAGTATAATTGAAATATTAACCTAAATATATATTTATGTACTTATATAATAATAATAATAATAAAAGATGCACGCCCAATTGTAAACTTAATAAAGCACTCGTTGAAGATTTGACATGATGTGGTTGAAATAAAGTGAGAAAATGAACCGTTGATGTTGCATTTTCTTGATATATAAATTGTACTGAGGCAGACAAGACAAGTGGTTCAAAGTTGATTAGAACCAAGTAATCAACCAAAGATATCAAACCAGCCCCACTCGTAGAATGGGATTTGCTCTCAAAACAAGAATTTTTTTCTTCAATCTAGAAGAACTTTTATTTTATAAAATTATTACATTTAAGTATAATATTAATGAAAAAAGTAATTAGAGAATTTAAGAATAACTTTTCCCTGTTTGTAGTATTTTGCCATGTAATAGGTAAATTTCAAGAAAGAAAGTAGTTGTATTGAGAGGACTATGAACCAATTATGTATGCATTGACTATTGAGAATTTGAAAGTTATGAACCGAGGGGTTATTTTATTGTAGTTTTTATATAAATAAGTTAATACATTTTTTATTAAAAAAAATGATATATTTAATTTAAATATTTTAATTTAATTTGGATAAAAAAATGACTAAATTAAATTTTAAAAATAAATATTTAAATATTATTTAATTTTAAAATAACAAAATTTTAAAACTAAAATTTGTAAACTGCAACTTAGTACCGGCAATCCAAGCAAATTAAATCTTCCACCACTAGTGAGAATGCGGCTCCTTTTCTGACTTTTGATGCTAATGACGTCTCTCAAAATTAATAGGGTGGCAGACTAGTAGATTCAAGAAACCAAAAATAAAGGAGATGAACGTTATAAACATTAATATCAGAGGGCTAAATCTTGATTATTCAGAAGGTTAAAATAACATATAATTTTTTTTTAACCAAAATATAAGTAACATGTTGGTTTTTGAAAATAATAGGAGCATGTAATTAATTATTTGTGTTCCTAGGTAGTTTCGTCCTTACCCAATTTAAATATGATCTCCCCTTATGAGTTGACCAATCAGAAAAAGAAAAATACAGAAACAAAAAAAAAAAAAAAAATTATGGTCAGGACTAAAACAAAGATTTGTTGGGGGGTCAGGTGAGTTTTAAACTATGCTAGTTTGATATTCTGTGCGAGATGAAACTATTTTAAATTTGCATTATTTTTCCTTTAGATAAGTAATATCACAGTCACAAATTAAAGAATATGAATAAACAATATTAGTGAAATGCACGCGAAGGGGTGTTGGTGCAGTTGGCTAGCGCGTAGGTACCCTCTCAGCCCATTCTGTTTATTTATTTATTTTTTTTTGCATTTCTTAGTTTCCCTCATGTTCACAAATACCCCAGTCATTGATGGAACTGAAAGCACAAAATTCAATTGTTAATAATCCCTTTATCTAATGAAATCAAGATTTTCATTATTTGTTTTAGTTTGGATTTTTGTTCCCTTTTATTTCTGAGCCTTTTTGGTATAAGGAATGAAAAAAGATATTGAGGAAATAAAAATACGTTATTAAACATGTTTATGTTTATATTTAATAAAAAATATAAAAAAAGA
>MKEJ01029608.1:0-10265 GCA_001753735.1 Embelia ribes
TATAATATGTGTTTGTGAGTGTGTGAATTATATTTATTTTTTAATTGATTATTTGGTTAGGTTTTGGATGGTAATGGAGAAGCATCCCATGAAGAGGGATGGGTGGTGTGTCGTGTATTCAAGAAGAAATATCATCTCAAGTTCGTGGTAGCCAAATCATCATCAACAAATAATAATAATAATAATAATAATAATAATAATAATAATAATAATAATAATAATAATAATAATAATATCTTTATGGAGGAATGGCTCACTTCATCAAGTGAGGAAGGAACATTGGAGCAAATGATTGTTTGCTTGGGAAAGAAGACAGAAAAGGATGATGATGGACCAATTCAAGTACAATGTGGAGAATTGTTCAATGGGTAATGTCAAACCTACACCAATTTTTTTTTTAAGATTAACATTATTTTATTCTTTTACTAGGATATTATTTTATTCTTTTATTAGGATTTTGGTTATTGTAAATATGCTGTTGCATGAATCGACTGTCAATGTGTAATTTTATTAACGATAGAACATTAAAATAAACATTGACAAGAGGTAGGGATAAATCTAAAACAAAAAAATAAAATTGGTAAACAATCATAAGGCGAGCACGCACGCAAGCACATATGTGCGTGTTTACTTTTTGTTTTTATCTGCTGAAAGTTGCTGGTATGTTTTGCGTACTTCTCTGAAAAATTGTTTTTGTAGTTTTGGTCTTTCTAGTTCACTAAAAGGAAGATTAAGGATTAAATATTATTGGTGAATTATATCTACGTTTAGCCATTTTTATTTTTTAAATTAATAATATCCATGAACTAATAATATACATGAAAAAATGTAGAAGATTAGCATTTTTCTTCTGTGCTATGTTTCAGAAAATAAATTTTGATTTACCCATATCAATAGTTAATGATTGTATCTGTGACAGCACATTTATGAAACTTCCAAGCATAGTGGAAATGCCGAGCTCAGTGACCAACTCAGTCTATGAGCCTGATACATGTAACGACTGGGCAGCCTTTGATGGGCATATAGATTCACACCTTAACGACCTAAGTGAATCGACGTCCCATGCACATTTGCCATGTTTCTGGTGATCCAAAAGTCGTGGATTTCTGTTGTAATTCTCACTACGAGGTTACTCCCTGCAGTGTATATTTGGTCTCGTTGTGTATGTAGCGTATCTTTGGATTTAGTTAACTAGCTCCTTAATTGTGATGCTAGTCAGCGTATTACGTATTATTTACTTAAGAAAATAATTGGTGAGTTTGTGAGTGTGATAATGTGTTATGTAATATTATCGTGTAATAATCGGTCTCAAAAGCATTCATGATGTAAAATACTTATTTATTTGTGATTATTGTGTTATCATTTTGGGTATTTGTGTTTGTGTTAGAAAGATGCAGTAGAAGTTGTGGTTTAATCATAAATTGTTTTTTGCCCATGCATGATAGAGGAAAATGGAAAAAGAAGAAACCCCATCTATGGTGCATAAATTGATTGGAGAAAATAGTTGAAGCTCTTGATTTTATTATTTAAAAAGCCCAACGAATTCCCTCAAGACAAAACGTTACATTCATGTAAAGCTGCAGAAAAATTTAAGACTTCATTTTGAGAAACATTTTTTCTCTAAAACTTATTTTGTGTACTTTATAATGCAAATTCATTAATTAAATCATTATACTATAGTGAATTTATTTTGATCTTTTACAATTAGCATTGTGAATTATCTATCTTGATCCTAGATAACATTTTATAAAGTTTAATTTTGAAATATTTTCCAACAGGAACTAGTGTGTAACATACGATGCATAGTCAATATCATTAAGTACTACGCAATTTAGGAAAATACCTTGATGTAATTATGTATATCAATAGAAAAATTTTAATCTCTTAGTAAAATTTCGTTAAATTTTGAGTAGAAAACAAATCCAAGGCATGTAAATAATCATAATTGATGGCAAATCTTTTTTTTTTTCCCCAAATAAGTATTATCAAATGATTTAGCTGTAAATCTGCAACATCCTAAAAATTTGTATAAACTTTTCTCGTAAATAAATAATATTATTATAAGTTATAATATATTATTTATTACATAATCTGTCAAAGCCCCGAATCCCGAGGATCCGGGGGACATGAGTGTTTTTCCTTTTTAAAGGAAAAAAAAAAGAAAATTATAGTTTGTAAGAAAATGAAAGGAAATAGAAAGCATACTAAACTGCCATGTTCGCTATCATACATTTGCAACAGTCACATCAGAGTATGCATAATAGAAATATAGATATAGCCTGCCACAGTATATACTGACAATAATATTATAAATGTAAATATTCTATTTACAACATAATAGCAAGTAATAAGTCTGTCAACATATAACATATTACATCTTGTTATGGGCGTATGAATAATGCAACTCAAGACTACAACAAGCTGTAATATGCAAAAGAGTGCAACATCTACTACTATAACAACTAAGCCTCAATGAATAACAACAACAATTATGAATGAGGCCAAACCAAATATATAACAAAATATAAGTCTTCGTAAGCATATCTATTATAGTGCCAGTCCGAACATCTCTCAAGAACTACCATCATTAGCCTCCGCACCTGCTACATATTATATAACAAAAGATATGGAAAAAGAAATGTACGAGTTAGATTACTAAATAATACAATAAATTATATACTATGCGATGCGTCAAATATGTAAAAGTAATATAACAACAACCATTGCAATGCAATGCAACATACTCATATGACTCCACACCCAACATAACACTATATAAAGATGAGACGAGTATCTCTTCACTTTTAAAAGTAAGGGGCAACGTCGTAGACCCTTGCTATAATCTGCTGCTAGCGATGATGCAACCAACCATTCAATAGCCCGTCACCAGCTGTGACACAATAATTGGTTATTCTCATGCAGATTTTTTGACTTTCACGGTAAGGCACAGAGCCTTCTCTTTAAAATATCTATTCCTACATACGAAAATATTAGACACTTGTCCCAAAGAAGAATATAAAAGACTCAACCCCACATCATAAAATGCAACATTTAATTCTGAATTAAATTTCAAAATTTTATACTTTAATCACTTCACATACACATTTCTCACTAAAAGAATTGCTTTTGAAACTCAACATTTATTCAATTTCATCAACACTATACCTTTCAAAACATCACGTTTTCCGCACATAAAGCTTTGCGTTATAATTCTCCACATTTAAATCATTTTAACATCACATTCATATCAAAAAAACACTTTCATATTTTACAATAATGCTCCACATATTGCTTATAATTGATAAATTATTCATATAAATAAAAAGATAAAAAACATCATATTAAACATAAACCAGACATCAAACCAAACACATTACACTTATCAAAACGTCACACAGAATGACATTTATGTTATTCTTCTGTAGTCTACTTGTACCTTACAAGCCTCTGAAAACCTCCATATCATCGTTCAACTTCAACCCAACAAACCGACTTTGAGCCTCTTTGAAAGATGCTAACGATGCACTTTGAAATGAACTCAACCTATACATATAAGAGAGGAATTTGATTGCCTAACATACTTGGGATTAGTTCCCAAAAGCAACGAACCAATCGGAGTTAAAACAATAAAAAAGAAATTGAAGCTCGTACCGGTCTGTAGAAAAATTGGACCGGTCGACAATATGGCCAGAAAAACAGAGCACTCACGGACCGGTCCACAACCCCCCCGCTCCCGGACCGGTCTAGACTTTTTTGAAAATTCCAGGAAGGCTAGAACCGGTCCAAGCTCCCCCAAATCGTTCGAACTTACCCCATGTCTAAGTTTATCAAAAAAACCTCGATTTATGATCATAGAGAACCCAAAAAAGTCTAATTCAAAGTTACATAAACTTATATAAAATCTCATACCTCGAAAAACCAAAAATAAAGCCCTGAGATTCTCACAAGAACAAAACCCAATTCTTCTCCACTTGAGCACTTGAGTTGATCTATCTACGGCTCTCAAATCGTGACAAACTTATAGATAAAAATAATCCCCACGACGTAAAGAACAAGATAGACAACTTTATTTCGACGTATCATAAAGGCACGAAAAATGAGACAATATGAACGAACGAGACAAGAGATGAGATTTACGTCAAAAGAAAACTCTTGCAATAAAAAAGTCAAATATGTATCCATATTCGACAAACAATCAACCAAGCTAGGTGATATTAAGGCTTGAATGTTTGAGACTTAAACTCACCATACACACTCATACTACTCACTATCTCTCTCTCCGGTTGTAGAAATAAAAAAAGGAAAGAAGACTAAGTATATAAGTCATATCCCACCCCACTCACACCTACACTACACTTACTCCAACACAATAGTTTTACCAAATTCAATAATAAATAACAATTTTAAATAAATGATATTATTAAATTATATTTAATAATAATATTTATTTGAGCGAAAATAATTCGTTCAGAATTTCTGAAATGTCACATCTTTTCTACGCTAGGAAATTTTAGTATTTTCCGCATTTCTGGTTAGTTAAATCAGATGGCTTCTATATTGGCAATGATAACATCAATTATGCTAGGGTGCCATCATTTTGTTTTTCTTACACATTCGAACGGAGGAAATAATCTCGATTGATTTAAATTTTACATGTTAGGGTTCGCAATGAATCCTTACCAAACCAGAATATATGTGACACAAATACACAATCGTAAAAGGTTAAACAGCTACCTAACTTAAATATACTCAGGGACGAGCTATGCAGGGACATTGATCGATATCCTATTACCTATATTTTATTATAAGTTTTTTTTTAGCCTCCCCGTTATTGAGGTTCAACCTCCCTATAAAATTTTTTGTGACTAATATCCTCTATTTTCAATTCTTGTTTCCACACCTCAATACTAAACTAAGGCGATACCTGTCATGGTTTATAATAATGGTTGAGGGTGATGAAAAAGCAGTGGTTGTGGTGTGTGGTTTTCAGTGTGTTGGTCACAAAAATTGGATGCAAACTTCATTCATTGTATTTCTTTGTAGCCGCATGAACAACCAGATGAGCGGATGGATCGGTAGTAGCAGCTGGAATAGCTTATATATATATATATAAATCAATCTATATCAATTTCGAGATGGCCAAAACCATTACGTGATGGTGGCATCAAATTATGAAAATGCTACCAGCAATAATACAACTGCAGGCCTAATGCAAGTGGAATCCCAAAAGTAGATCAAATAACGTAAGATTTGGTGTGCTCAGGCTGTACAAACCTAATAATACGATGCTACAATCTATGTTTAAGCATCCCTACAGTTTTTGTGAAGACCCATGTTTCCAAAGGAAGCCCTAAGCATTTAGGTATAGCAATGAAATGAGTTTTCATTGGTATCTGACCCGTTCAAAACCAATTAAATCTCGTTTAAGATATCCCATTGATTTTTTGGATGAATATGGTTCGAAAAGTTGATACTCATTAGGGTTTAGTACGGTTTTGGTATTGAAGGTTTGGGTACCCAGTAACCGGTATTAATTATTTCTAATAGGATGTTTGGACTAGTATCCTACATTTCGGTAATGAATTGCTTTTTATTGGAAAATAGAATTCTGCAGTAGAAGATTTCTCTAAATTTCTCAGTTTTTAGACAAACGTTGAGAACTAGAATGTTTAATGAAAATTTCCAAAAAAAAAAAAAAACAATGTTTAATGAAGGGAGAAGATGGTAAAGATGGAAAAAAATAGAAATTATAAAAATGAATAATCTTGAATCAGAAAATAATAAGAAATCAGAATTGATTTGGACTAAACTTACCGTAAAAGACATTTTGTATTTAAGACACTGAAGAAAATAAAAACAAAATATGAAAACATGCTTCAAAGATTTCTTGGATTGACAAGTCTATATTTGAGAAAAAAAAAATATAAATAAAATATTAAATTTGTAAGCAACAATAACATTGAGTCGTACGTCTTTTTAATTTTTTTTACGAAAATAGAATAATTAGGTTTACTTATTCAATGTGTCTACAAATGCTCTTTTACGGGAAAAAAAATATATGCTACACTCGTAAGAATTTAATTTTATGTCCTCTGGAAGGCGAGGTCTAAGAGTAATAACGCGTTTTTATTTATTTATTTATTATTTGTTTATAAAAGAAATGAAAGATATGAATTTTTAATAAAATTTCCACCAAATCTGACCAACATTTATGACAATTGGGTGGCTGAAAAGTAATATTACTTTAGAGGTCTACTATAATGAATCTAACCATCATTGACTGTATATTTATTAATGAATCTCAATATTTATTAGTTACTGATTTGATGGCCACGGCTGAACTCAAATGCAGAAGCAAAAACAAACACCTTATTTTTTGTGTATGCTTTATAGAAAGAACAAATTTCATACCAATCCCTCAAAATGAGAGAACAATTCTTTGCCTTGTTCATCATCCTAGTCCTAGAGTCGGCTTTGGCAAACGTAACGACCCCCAACAGTTTTTGGGACCAGCGAATTAAAATTAGGATGCATATCATTAACGCGGTTCCAAATATTTTATGTGTCCAATGTAAATCCAAGGATGACGATTTAGGCATGCAAACGCTAGTTACTGGTCGGTCCTTCAATTGGAATTGCCATGAAAATTTTCTTCAAACGACTTTGTTCTTTTGCCATTGGTATTGGGGCAAAAAGGAGCAAGTCTTCGATGTGTACACACACAAAATTGCCGGGAATTATTGTTACAAAAACATTGATGTGCGAGAGTGCTACTGGAAAGCACAACCTGATGGTTTCTATGTCAGTGTCGATAACTCTTTCTTTACCAGGTTACATGAATGGTGAAAATCTTATGTTCTCAGTTGAAAAATAATTACTAGTCATGTTTTACATGATTTCAAAAGCGGATACAATGATAATAAATTAATCATATTAATCTTTGCTTATTATGTATATATCTTCAATAGCGTAAAAGACTGGGTATTTGGATCTTCTTCAAGCAGGTAATATATGTTGTATTCAAAATCAATGCAACTCATGTTTTGCAAGACAATCAATATGAAATATGGGAAGGCTGACAACCGATAAGAAAAATAATAGTTTGAAAATTTGAAAGCATAAGCACTATGCTAATGAATAAAACATATAACCACTACCCAAATTATAAACCCGTGGATGGGAGTTATATGAAGCCATCTAGCCGAACACAAATTTCTTTAATTCATCTCATCTCTCCCCTTCTTTTTCAAAACCGTCCAACCAATCAAGCCCTAAACAATGCACCTCGCAGTCGGCTGTCCCCCGTCTCTCCATCACACCCCGATCATAATCATCTAATTTGGTGCCCTCCACAGGCCTTAGGTAGTCCCTCACTTCTCTCTCTCTCTAGCTCACTCTCTCCCCTTTTTAGAATGTTTAAAACATTTTCCAGTTTTGTTTTTCTCTCCTTAAACTGCAATCTAGGCTTCTAATTTTGTCTTATTAGAATATTATTTGGAAAAGAAGGTCTATTTAGCTGGTAAGATTTTATGTTGTGTAATTTTTTGTGGAAAAAATCCAGGTTATACATCGTTAGTTTTAATATCTTTGTGTGCTGATTTTGTACAACTTCTGTGGAAAACTTGTCTGTTTATGTAAGAACTGTTAATTTAGGGGCTTCCATTTGCTTGATATCTTGTGATTTAACTATTATCTTTGGTTGCTTTCTAGTATAAGTAGTTGTATGTGATATCAAATCTTTGTGGAAGTATGTGTATGTATATTGTATATTTATTTTATGGAAAATTCTTTTTGTAATGCCCCGGAATTCAACCCAATCCCGAATGTCACACTCGAGCAACTAACAAAATGAAGTACACCAAACCATAGAGATAAATCATTTCTACTCCACAACAACATTATTTTATTTAGTGAAAAATATCTTCACATAAGACCTTCTAAACTAACTAGGCAATTATCTTGTGTTTGCCTTTTTACCGCTACAAAACAGCTTTCAAATAAGTCTGGCCAAAGGCCCACAACTGTTTAAAGAACATAATAAAGATAAAGATTGACATCCTGACAACCTATCTCGAGTGATCACACTTCCTAATCTTGAGTTCCTTGACATCCAGCCCCTAGTTCTGTTTGGCATTTTATAAGAAAAACTATATTCAAAAACACAACCAAAGAGGTACGAGTCAAACATAAATTCAATTTTTAAGAAATTATGAAATGATAAAAATGACATGAATATAAATTAAAATGATCTTGAATACATGTCTAACAAAAATGACCGGCAAATGCATTTACCAACTAGCATGAAATGTGATATCAATACGTCCAACACGACTGACCATTCAGGCATAGTATCCCAACACAAATGAAAAATCAGGTATCGTATACATACATTAACCAACATGTAATGCAAACATCATCATATCTGACACGACCAGCAATTCGGACACCATATCCCAAAATTTTACACGTAAAGGCTTTGGTTCCCAGGGAACCGGCTCACATAGGAAAATCAATCTTCCAAGGCCTATAACAACCATTCAGACCTTAGATTATATACTCTCCAGAAGCTCACAACAGTTCATCAAGTATTGAATTATACATTATCCAAAGGATAAGCCGTTGACCATCCAACCATCACGACAAACATCTACATGTGTAACGTCTTGGAAATTTCATAAATTTTTTTGCATGAATAAATGTTACTATTTATTCAAGTTATAGTAATATCATGTAAGTTGTCATGTCATTAGAGTAGTGTGAAATTTCTCGTGTCGTTATTGTGGCATGAAAAATTATTGTATCCATATTGTGGTGGATAAACATCGTGGATTTGGTGTGTGATTGTTGTGTAAAATTAGCCTCGGAGGAATGTTAGTATGCGATGAGTGTATTGGGAAATGTAGGGAAATGTGTTAAGAAGCGTACAAGGAGTTTTACACCTCCAAATGCAATTCCGTAAAGTGTATAATGCTTGTAAACTTGTCTTAGATATTTTTCACAAAAATTGTAGGCTCAAGTTTACCTAGAATACCCATGGGTACAATCGATCCAATAGCTATTGGAACTATCTAAAACTTAAGTAAGATTGATCCAAGAGCTGTTGGGTCGATTCAATTGAGTATAGACCGATATTAAAATGTGATGGGAACATTTTGGGGATAATAAATTTCTCCTTGTTTTTCGAAAGAGATAGAGTATGTGTGTGTGTGTGTGAGTTCTTGCTTGGTTTTTGGTCCGTATCATCTAATCTCAGTTATCACTCGAGCTCCAAACTTAGATTTTTGGAACCATCGTCACAAGGCCTACAAGATGATGTACGTTTTATCATTTCATTTTCTCGTTTAATTTATTTTGTTTTTTGTGTCATGTTGATCCATCAAAATAAATTATAAAACTTATTCCTTACGTGGCGTGGATGTTTTTTGTGAATAGACTCGACTTGATTCGAGAAGCATGGCGGAGCAAAATGGAGTATTTTTGGGGAAATAAAGAGGCGAGATCTTGATAGCTCGGCATGCTTGTGAGGTATGGGTAGACTATGAAAAACAATATAAATTCGAGTTTGTGTGTGTATATTGACGTGCTAGATATTTTGTGAATCTTGTATTTGGGTTTCGGTGATATTATGTTGTTTTCCTCACTTGTTAATAGTCTTCGTAGATATTCGAGGCATATTGATATGCATAGATATTCGAGGCATATTTGTCTGCGTAGATGTTCAAGGCGTATTTATGTGCATAGATATTCGAGACTTGTTTATGTGTGTAGATATCTGAGGTATGTTTGTGTGCTTAGATAATTGAGGTGTATTTGCCTTTGTATACATATATGAGACATTTGTGTTCATAGATATTCGAGAAATATTTGATTTCGTTGATATTCGAGGTGTAATATTTTCATGGATATTCATGGAGAATTTATTTTAATTGTTATTCGTAGCATATAAAATCATGTTGAGATGCATGGCATATAAATTTGTAAGGTTATTGTATGGCATATAAAATTGCTAGGTTATTGCATGGCATATAAAATTGCTAGGTTATTGCATGACATATAAATTTAGCGTGTTTAATTCGTAATATATTCATGAATATTTTGTGGCATATTTATTTTTTGAAAATATTTGTGGCATACAAAAATCGTGTTGATTTTATGGCATATAAAAGTGTGTGATTCTTAGCATGTAAAAATAGTGAGGACATTTGTGGCATATTCATCCTAATTGAGATTCGTGGCGTGTTGGTTCTTTTGGAGATGCATGGCAT